>JAUIMM010001433.1:2095000-2097500 GCA_031769625.1 Taudactylus pleione | reverse complement strand
ATGTTTTTAGAGTTGGATGAAGAAATTGAAGTTCCACACAAAGAGTTTTTATGTGATCTTATGTCTTTTATACTTACTCATAATTATTTTAAATTTTTAAATCAATTTTATCGTCAAATCTGTGGAACCGCAATGGGTACAACTTTTGCTCCCAGCTTTGCGAATTTGTTCATGGGATGTTGGGAAAAGAATTATGTTTACAGTAATAACCCTTTTAAAGACAATATCATTTTTTATAAGAGATATATTGATGATATTTTAATTATTTGGGAAGGATCGGAAGAATCTTTTAACGATTTTTTAATTTTTATTTCAAATAACAAATATGAATCTTAAATTTACATCAAATTTTAACAACAGAAGTATTGAGTTTTTGGATTTGATTTTAACATCAGAAGGTGACCAAATTTGCACAAAAATTTTTATAAAAGGAGTAGATGCGAACAGCTACCTGCATTACAAAAGCTGTCACCTGGACAAATGGAAGAACAACATACCATACTCCCAGTTCTACAGAATTAAACGTAATTGCAGCAATGCTAACGTCTGTAATGAACAACTTGATATTTATGCAACCAGGTTTAGAGAAAAAGAGTATCCGGAAGCAATCATCAATACAGCTATGCAGAAAACGAAAAACCTACAGAGAAATAATCTACTACAATATAAGACGGAGAAACCACAAAAAGAAGAAATGGTACCATTTATTACAACATATAATGGACACGAGAATCATATTAAAAAATCTCTTAACAAAAACTGGAATATCCTTCTGATGGATCCTTTACTCCAAAAGATCCTACCGACAAAACCACAGATTATATATAGAAAATCAAGGAACTTAAAAGATTTACTGGCACCGAGTATGCTGAGGGATAAAGGAAATGAAAGACCAACTATGAACACTTTGAAGTGCAATGGAAGCTATAAATGCGGACATTGCAATATTTGCAAATTTCTTCACCCCAAGAGAAAAACATTCACGAATTCGGACGGATCTAAGGAATACACTATAAAGAATTTTATGAACTGTAACTCCACATCAGTGATATACCTGTTAGAGTGCACATGTGGACTCAAGTACATAGGAAAAACCAAGAGACCACTAAAAATCAGAATTCAGGAGCACATTAGGAACATTAGAAACAGAGTTGAAGGACATGCAGTCTCCAAACACTTCTCAATAAAACATAATTCGGATCCCGAAGATATCACCTTCAAGGCAATAGAACACGTTACTCTGGGAGAAAGAGGTGGGGATTTGGGCAATCTGCTATCAAGAAGAGAGATGTTCTGGCTGTTTGAACTGGACACACTGGCACCTAAAGGCTTCAATGAATACTACGAAATTGCTCCTTTCTTGTGATATGCTCCATTCCTATCTACCAATATACCCCCAGGTTATGGAGGGGCCTGAGTAGTACCCTGAAGGTTCATCTTCTGAGGGAAGTCCAGGTTTGGTAGAATATCTGGCATTATGGACCATCGAAATATGTATTTGCTGCCATACCATCATGTGTGAGCCCAATCTCGTCCGATCTTGGAAGCAAAGCATGATTGGGCCAGGTTAGTACCAAGGAAGGTAACCCATTGCGAATACCTGGTGCTGCAAATTCAGCCGGCGGTTTGGAATATAACCAGGCTAGAGAATGATAATGCCTAAAAAGGGAATTATAGCATATTCACAATTGCAAGCCTTAAGGCCAAGGAGTGATTAATGATATCAGAACTTTACAATTCTAACTACCCAATTGAATGGAAAGAGGTGGATCTTGGGTTTGACTTATATGATTATCCAAGAAATCCTTAGAGTCTTTGGAACCTCCCCTTCAAGAAAAAGAGTAAAAGAATGATCCCCATACTTCAAGTACATCTTAAAACCGATTGTAACTATCTAACTGGATGAAAAGAGGTCGTTTGTCTGAGTCGGACCAATATGAAAATCCAAGAAATTTTCAGAGTCTTTGGAACCTCTTCTTCAAGGAAAAGAGTGAAAGAATGATCCCCATACCTTAAGAACATTTCACAACTTATTATATCCCTGAATTTCTGCTCCTCTTGGTTGAACTTTTAAAGAAATTCCTTTTTGGAATAAATATCTAAACAATATCCAATATAATTATATACATAAAACAATTCAGTACATATTCATAGTGTTTTTAGATCAAACTATTAATATATTATTATTCTAATATATATCTATGCCTAAGGAGAATGTTATACTTAGACTAATCATTTAATGATCTAACCTATATATCCAGCATCAAAACAGATTACCCTCCTTAAATGGAATGCTTATCCTTTATTATTTTAGTTTCAGATAATATGGAAGACATCACCTACTCATTATTCATACTTGGGCAAAAAACATACTAATTCTATAGACAAGAAGGGCGGAAGCATTAAGTCCGGAGAAAACAATGGGGCGGAAGAGCTCAACACATCTATTAAGTAAGGGCGGAAGTGATGCGCCGCGTCCTGGAGCGAAACGACAGAAGGG
>JAUIMM010001433.1:600000-772500 GCA_031769625.1 Taudactylus pleione | reverse complement strand
TAGTGTGCCTTGAGGACCGTGGTTGGGAACCCCTGCTCTAGATGCTAAGAGAAGGGCTCCTGGATTTGCTGATGTGATTGCTGTATCTATTGAATTAATCGACAACTGTAGCTAAGTATTATAATAAATTTGTTTTTTTAAGTATCATTTCTGGGAATCCACCCATCTGGGATCTCTTAGTTTGAACGCACCTGAAACAGACCCATTCAAATTTCTAGATATTTCTGTACTCTGTTAATATTTATTCTGTGTTCCAAAAAAAGTACATTTCAAGGGTCTACAAAAATAAGGTGAGTCACATTGTAACACATAAGTAACATACTTAGAGTCACAGTTAATAACTGTTAATCTCATGTTTAACCCTCGCTAACATATTGTTTATACTGTGGTGACAGGTCGTACACCTTGATTTACCACACTTAAAAAAAGCCTTCTGGTTTCTCCTTTAGCCAACTTTCGTTGTTTACATGCAAACTAGTATTAGATCTTAAAAGACTGGGTTCCAAAATCGTTTTAAGAGATTTTTTATAAGTAACCAAAGGTTTGATAGGTAGACAATTTAAAACTTCATCATGTTTCAAAATTTCATAATTTTTTTTTATTCATAATCTAATCTTATAATTTCCTTTTAATATTCTATTATCATTTGTTGTTATAGTGATCTTAACATACGGAGTGTGACACTTTCTTTTTATGGTGTACTTTGCTGTTTTATTAGCTTATGGCTCAAATATCCTGCTACAGTATTATTAATATGTTGCTATTAGCAACATATCTTTTTAAATGTAATAAATTGTATGCATTTTTATTTGACCCACAAGACTATACTTAATGTGTAACTTTAAGAGGTAATATCAATATACTTCTCTCAGTGCTGTGTTGTGTCATTTCTTGAATCAGGTCTCTTGTAGATCTTTATGAGAATTTACAAACCCCCACGCAGCTGCAGGTATATATTTATATATACATTTTGGGCACCAATTGAGGGTTTGTATTTCTAATATATTCCCTGATACTAAAGCTTTGTCCTTCACTGTCCCTATTTGGATTTCCAAAATTGAAGTGGTTGGGTTGGTATCAGGTGATTGCTGTCTGTGATTATTGTCCAACCATGTTTTTGTAGAAAATAAATTACTATGGGCTTAATCCTTTTAACTCGCCCTCGCATGTCGGGCGAATTGCCATTGTAGCAGCGGTAAATGCCAGCAACGGCATTAAAACTCGCGCCCCTCTCTCTCTCCAGATTCATGGATTTTTGTAAGCAGCTCTATGGTGCTGCGATCAAAAATCTGCAAATCCTGCAGTACCAGAAGTACGTCATATAGAAGCACACACTCGGGGGTAATTGGATTGAGTCCTGTGTGTTCAAAAAGATGTCATCAAGATAGGAAGCATGGCATTGCAGTATAACCCTGAGTACCAACATCAGATCTATTAGTGCTTTGGCAAAGGCACTAGAAAACACCGAGAGGAAAAAATGCAGGCACAAACTGTTCATGTTTTCCCCAGATTCTTTTTCAGAACACAACATTATGTTCTGGTGCCACTGGAACATGTAATACACATCCTATAAGTCTTTTGATGTCAGCAAATGTAATTTTTCTAATGCAATGAGAAGAAAGTTCACTGATTACATATGGAAATTTTTTGCACTCACAAACTGATTGAGGCTTAACAAGAGAACTGTTCAAAAGCCTCCTGTGCGCTTTTTTTCCACAGAAAGAGGATGGTACAGAATGCCAGAACCACTTTGGGAGAATGTTATTAAATACATTACCTTCTTTAGTATAACTGTGTGTAAACTGCCATCACATGGGTGACGGAGTCCAAGATTTTACAAAAATAGTTTGGATGCGTGTCGCTCAGAACAATCATATATTGTTTGCTTTTAACCTCTTGTACTGTGCTTTAAGCTGGCTACACACCTAACAGATATCTGCAGATGATGGCTGTTCATACACACTGGACAACCATCTGTCCGTAGGTCCCGCAGCTCCCTCCCCATGGCCTCTGCAGCAAGTGTATGGGCGGTCGGATGATCCCATCCATACACACACCACAATGCCCCAATAGATCTGCAGATATATTGGGCATCGGCTGTGCAGCACAGCCGACGTGATATGTCTGAACGTCGTCACAAACATATCGCTGGTACACACTGGCCGACACGCACAAAATATAATGGCCGATGAAATGAATGGCTTATATATCTGCCAGTGTGTACCCATCATTAGGACTGATATCCACTCAACCACACGTCTGATATTAAGACTGGAAGAGGGCAGTGTTTTGACAATGTTGCTTTAACTGGGTAATTTTTACTCTAAAATATGAGATATGGCAAGAACTTACCCATGTTATCTCTATTTCTACGAAGTCCATAGGGTTCCACAGGATACTTTGGGGTATAGGCAATGACGCCAGTCATCGGGCACCACAGAGTTAAATTTTCAGCCTCCCAGGATGCACTGGGGTCCCTCTCCTATAACCAGCCCCCGAGCCAAAGGCAAATCAGTTACGTAGCAAGCCATAGGCCGGAGGAGGAGACAGAGAGAGAAGAAAGTCTGGAACACACAAGAAATCACATTCTTACCAGAAGGAGACAGAAAAACCGGTGACCAGAGCAAAGCCCATCTGCAGTACAGGTGCGACAGGGCGGGAGTCCTGTGGAGCCCTATGGATTTCGTAGAAATAGAGATAACAAGGGTAAGTTCTTACCATATCTAATTTTCTACATCAGGGTCCATAGGGCATTTGCAGGATACTTTGGAGATGTCCCAAAGCAGTATCCTTTAAGGGTAGGGACGCTCCTGTGCTGGAAGGAGAATCCGCCGCCCGAAGGAAGCATCCTGAGAGGCGAAGGTATCGAATGCATAATACCTCACGAAGGTATGGACAGAAGACCACGTGGCTGCCTTGCACAGCAGAACTGCAGAGGCACCACGGCGAGCTGCCCACGAAGGACCCACAGACTGAGTAGAGTGAGCTTTAAGAGGATGGTACAGGAAAGCCCTCATGAATGTAAGTCCCCGAATTCGCCATGCGAATCCATCCTGCCAAAGTTTGCTTAGTGGCAGGCCAACCCTTCTTATGGAAACCATAGAGGACAAACAGGGAGTCCGATTTCCTAAATGAACTGGTACGGTCAACATAAATCTTTAAAGCCCGTACCACATCCAAGGAGGCCTCACCAGCAGAAAGGTCTGGGGAATTAAAGGCCGTTTCAATGATTTCCTCATTGATGTGAAAACTAGATACCACCTTAGGTAAAAAACCCGGGCGAGTGCGAAGCACTGCTCTATCATTATTAAAAATCAGAAAGAGAGGGCGACATGACATAGCCCCCAAATCTGACACCCTTCTGGCCGAGGCAATGTCCAGAAGAAACAGTCTTAACTGTAAGCCATTTTAAATCCACTGAGCCCAGTGGTTCAAAAGGCAGTCCTTGAAGAGCCCTCAGGACCACAGCCAAATCCCAAGGAGCCACTTGTGGAACAAAGGGAGGCTGAATGCGTAGTACACCTTGCGGACATCAGGAAGTGTAGCAATCCTACGCTGAAACCATACAGACAGTGCAGAAACCTGCACCTTCAAGGAAGCAAGGCGAAGACCATGATTTCAGCCCACCTGTAGGAAAGCCAACACCCTGGATATTCTGAAGACCTGAGGATCATACAGGGGTATTCTATATGGGTGCGATAACATCATTTTTGCGGTAATATCGCAGGTTTTACTTTTACACCCTATTCAATTTCAAAGACTTATCGCAGTTTTGACAAGTCTTTGATAAAAAACGGTGATAAGTTTTCACCGTTGAATAGGTGTAGAAAAAAAGTGCAGAATTGGGTTTTAGGGGTGCAGGCTTAAAAAAAATAGCCTGCACCCCTGAGAATGACATTTAAAAAAGAACTGTGTCAAAAAAAGTAAAAAAAAAAAAATAGGGACACCCCAAAAAATGAACTTAAATTGGGGTGCAAAAAAAAAAAATGGGGAAAAATTGTTAAACAATAGGGAAATAGGTTCAGGGCTATTCTGCAAGTATGCGGCAGGTGTTTTCTAGAATAGAATTATAGCAGCAGGTACACAAATGCAGAATTTTTAAAAACTTACTTTAGGGACATCCAAATATGCTAGTACCCATTTTCATGTACCCCAAATTTGATGGGACCACTTAAAAAAACGAAAAAAATAACCTAAGTGCTCTTCTGCATCACTTCTTCAATGTCGGGAAAAAAACACCTGCTGCGGCTATTTAAATCCCCGACTTTCAATTAAAGGCTAAAACGGGGGTACCCATAGTGTTCCCCCATGTTTTTACAACTTTAGGGGGGTCTTACAATTATTTTAAGGAAAAATTCGTAACTTTACGCAAATCCAACTTCGGAGTTTCCCGTTTTCGTTAATTTTATATTGAATACGGGGATAAGCGGGAGCGCGCACCAGACTTAACGCAGAAAAAAACTCCGATATGAAACGTTAACTTCGACAGTGAAGTTAACGTTTCATATTGAATACCCCTCATAGCCTCTAGGACGACACCATTCATTGCATGCCCCAACCTTGTTACTCTAGGTTAATTACTGACTTAATGAATAGGAAATAACACAAGAAAGTTTTGTTAGCTTTCATATTAAAGTTATACAGTTTGGGGGTTTTGACAAGAATATGTCAGGAATTATTTGCTTGAAACCAGGAAATTTTGAATTTGAAAATGGACATAATGGAAAAAAAGGTGGGCTTTTCAACACTCATCATGGCGTATACTTAAAATTAGAGACCATCAGACTGCTGAGGAGTAATAACTGGTGAGGCAAGAGGATAAAAAGGAGTTATGTTACATTTAGAAGAAGCTGAGATATTTACAGTTAGAGAAATTTGACATTTGGCATGAATTGGACATAATCCAAAAAGATACAAGATGTTCCATAAGTATGGATACACCCTTAAAAAAATGAAATGAGTAAGGAAATATTAATCCAGTGTCTACACATGATATGGCAGCAGGGGGGGGGAAACTTTTTAGGGTATGTCACCAGTATGGTGGCCATCTTGAAGTCGGCCATCTTGGACGCAACTAATTTTTTAATTATGAAGTTAGTCATTTGAAAGCAAACAGATGCAAAATTGCATATTCATTCTCAAGTTTTAACAGTTTTCTTTTGCAGGTAGTGACATTAATGACGTCACCAACAAAAACTGAACGTGTTGAAATTGTCTTGATATCTGGAGAATGAAGCACACGTACGTGTTAGTGCAAATTATTTCAACCATCACCCAAATAGGCCACCCATTACTCACAGTGAGTTGCCAAACTCCCTTGTCAAATTTAAAGAAACCGGATCAGTTACAGATAAACCAAAAAGTGAACGACCAAAAACTGTTACAGATGAAGTGCTGTGCTGGCATCTTGACGCCTCTCATATGAATGTGGGGTTTAGTTGTACAGCCATTTTCAGAATTTTGTCTACACATAAATGGCACCCCTACAAGATTTACATGTTGCAACACCTGACTGAAGATGACCCAGACCATTTGGTGGAGTTTGCACACTGGGTAACACAGCAACTTCAACTGAACCCTCATTTTCCACACCAGGTATTGTTAAGTGATGAGGCACATTTTTTCATCAATGGTACTGGTCAGAGACAAACCCTTACTGGATGGATACCTGTAGGTTGTAGCCTCGGCAAACAGTTGGTATGGTGTGGTCTGTGGGATACCCGTATTGTGGGACCATTCTTCATTAATGGAATATTAACAGCAGCACATTACAAGAGGTTTTTAGATGAAGAGCTTTTTCCCTCATTGGTATCAGAGGATGGGTCATATCCCAATTTCTTCCAGCAAGATGGTGCCCCACCTCATTATAGATTAAATATCATGGAATATCTTGATGTGCAGTCCAGTGGCCACCAAGATCCGCAGATTTAACTCCGTAGGATTTCTTTCTGTGGGGTTACCTGAAGGAACATGTTTAAGCTGTGAAGATACAAGATCTTTATGCAACAATGAATTGTTGAGGCTTGTGCTCAAATTCAGCCAGACATGTTGGTCAAGGTTAAAAGACAGATAGTGAGTCTTGTTATTTTAAGGACTATGAAATGGGCGACATAAAAATATAAACAAGAAATTATACATCCCTGGATGTTGAATTTCAAAGAAGGGGGGGGGTACATGCTGATGATCGGATGAATCCTATTTTCTGTGTCCTCCAGTTGATGCGTGTTGTCATACAAAAAAAATAGACATGTGTAAAACCAGTTTTTCTCTGTGATAATTGTTAATATTTCAAATACACCCTTTGCGTTTCAGTGGAATGAAGAGCAGTTGAATATGTGGTCATACCCAAACTTCTTATTGTAGTATCAAACATATAAAAGGTATCTTTTTCCATTAACATGACATTCAAACCAATATTCCGTGTGTCGAGATAAACCAATAATAAAGCATAGGCATACCCGACTCACTAATTAATCAAGCAGGAGACAAGTAAAGGTTTATTTAAATTATTCAATATTATTTGTGCATAAGCTGCGTACCATACTCACAATAAGCATAGATGAACTGAAGCATATCTAGGTTTCTTTCGACACCACAGGTTATCATCACCATATCATTTGCAGTCATAAGAATAGGAGATCCAGAGACAGATGTGTCTCCAAAAAGTATTATTAAAAAAAATAATAAAGGGTAAAGAATAAAAAGACAAATGTTGTTCAATAGAGACCATGACGGGTCCTTAGTATACAAGAGTCCAGAATAATCCATAAAAATCACATAAAAAACAAAAATCAAGTCCAAGTTATATTACGTAAAATCACAAAATGAGTCCCCAAAAAAATGCATCCATATATCATACCTAGAAAAGCTTGATATAAAAAGGAAGAATGGGCTGTTCACACATTCAGCTGGTCAACGCGTTTCCGCCCTATATGGGCCTTTATCAAGACATCATATAGGGCCGAAACGCGTCAACCAGCTGAGAGTGTGAACAGCCCATTCTTTCTTTTTATATCAAGAAAGACAGACTGTGGTGTCACAAGTATCTTATGAATGGTGGACGAGCAAAAAAAAAAAAAAAGCTCGATTGAAAAAAGTTAACTCCAATGTATTTCCCATTATTTAACAACTTCTGACTGCTCAAGCATCTTCAGCTAGTGTAGAAATAATTTTTTCTTCTTTCGGTTTAGTTCATTCGAAGCTTCAAAACAGACTGGGAACTGAAAAGGCACCTAAACTAGCATTTTTAATGCCAGTGACATTTCCAGTTCTAATGCTGAACTCCTTTTTTTTTGTGTCTGTGTGTTTCTCTGAAAAGTGCTTTTGCATGTTTTAATTAGGTTTAGTTTAAATTGGTTTATTTAAAAATGTCAAATAAATCATATCAAACAATAATAACTTTGGTTTGTTAATATTAGAAAGCATTAAAAAGTGATTAATCAAGGTTTCTAATACAAAGCAAGATTCGTTTTATTTGTTTCATTTAAACATTAATGCAAAAAAAATGGTTTAAACAAAAAAAACAAAACAAAAAAAAAAAAGTTTTATTTTTTTTTCCCCCAACCCTGATCTTAACACATGGAATATTGGTTTGAACATCACGTAGGTGGGAAAAAAAAAAAAAAAAGATACCTTTATAGGTTTGATACCACAATAAGAAGTGCGAGTTGGGGTAGACCCACATTTTCAACTGTTCTTCCATCTACTGAAACACAAAGGTTATATTTGAACTATTAACATTTAGAGAAAAAACTGGTTTTACACGTGTATATTTATTTTGTATGACAACGCACATCAACTGGAGGACACAGAAAATAGGAGTCATCTGATAATCAGCGTGTTCCCCCCTTCTTTGAAATTCAACACAAGGGAGCATAATTTATTGTTGTTTATATTTTGTCACATATTTCATAGCGCTTAAAATAACGAGTCTCACTATCTGTCTTTTATTGCTTAGGTTAATGGGAATTTGGAGAAATTCCTTGTTGCGACTGTTTTGAGCTGCTTCACATTGCGCCTATCACTAGGGGTTGTTTTTGTTGCTGTATTGCATGTTGGTCAAGGTTAATCAGGAATGGGAAAATAGAATAACCCTAACACTGCAACATAGTGGACAGTACTTCGAACATATTTTATAAACTTTATGTTAAAAGTAGAGAATGAATAAAGATACGTTAAAACGAAGAACACCATTGTTTTTCTTATGAAATTATGCATGTTTCATATGTCACATGACTACGTTCCCAATTAAAAAAAAAATTAGAGTTGCAACCAAGATGGCAGACTTCAAGATGGCCACCATACTGGTTGAGATACCCTAAAAAGTATTCCGCCACTCCCATATCTTGTGTAGACACTGGCTTACTCATTTGCTTTTTAGAAGTGTTCCCACACTTATGGACCACCCTATATTGTGTGAGGATCATGATAAAGCAATACTACCAAGTCTATAGGATATTATGGTATACATATATGAATATATCTGAACTCCTTACAAAAAAAAAAACTGTCTGCGGACAGATAGAATCTAACATCAGATCTAATAACTATCACTGTACTATACAGTACATCCAAAACATAGTATCTAAAAACTAATTGAAACAGTCCTCTATGACTGCATTTGGGAATCATATTGTTTGATATTATAAATCAATCAATGAGGGCTATGCCGAATAAACTAGAATAGGATCCTTAAGGTTTTTTCAGAAAATTGCTACATAACACCTTCATTCACTTGCCTCTTCAATTGTTTTTATAGTTCGGATAGCATTATTACATCTCTAAATTCTTCTTCAACAGGGGTAGCCCACTTAAAAGTTTAGGTTTCAACAACATATCGGCTTAAACATGTTTGGTCATGTATATAGTGTTAAGCCGGCCATACACGGTGCGATATGCACCGTGCAAAGAGACGGGGGATCAGACGTCCGACATATCGGGTGGTCCCCACTCACAGTGCGATTGGGTGGCCGACTGCCCGATATGGCGGATCCCCCCTCCCCCACAGCACTGCATGGGATCGCACATCTAATCCCCTGATCGACTGAACCTGCAGCAAGATCTGGGGGTGCGATATATGACCCCACGGGTTCATGCTCTGTCCGACATCATGCCCATACACGGTGCGATATAGCAGCCAAATCGTACCATCGGATCAGCTGATTTATCGCACCGTGTATGGGCCACTTTAGGGTTTTCTGGATTAGAAACACATGCCTAAAATGTACTTGCTTACATTTAAAAATGACCAGTCTTTGCGCCACAGAATGCATAACCAAGTGTCTAGGAGTGCTCCAACCAGTGAATGTTGACGGAACAGAAGTTGAGTGGTCGTGTGCATGTATGAGGCGATCAGAGCAGCAGCAGTTATTTTTTTTTCTCCTTTCTGGCTTCAGAACATTCTGTAAAAAATGTTTCTGTTAAAGCACGCATCCTAAACTAAGATGACACATACACCCATAACAATAAATTCACTGACAGATTAAGTGAATAATATTGATGATCTTCTTATAATGGCACCTGTGAGGGGTTGGGATGAATTAGGCAGATTGTAACGTCAAGAAAAAAATGTTCCTTAAGTGTTGGAAGCAGGAAAAATGGCAACGCATAAGGATCTGCACAAATTTTACAAAGGCCAAACTATGTTGGTAATACGACTGGATCAAAGAATCTCCAAAACGGCAAATCTTGTGAGGTCAGAGTGCCCATGTTAACCTCTGACCGCTGCTAAAAGCGCATACAATAGGTATGTAAACGCCAGAACTGGACCATGGAGCAATGGAAGATGGTGGTCAGATAAATCAGGTTCTCTTTTACATCCTGTGGACAGCAGGGTGCGTGTGCGTCCTTTACTTGGGAAAATGATGGCAACAGGAAGCACTGTGGGAAGAAGGCAAGTCAGCAGAGACAGTGTGATGCCTTGGACAACGTTCTGCTGGGAAACCTTGGGTCATGGCATTCATGTGGATGTTACTTTGACACGTACCACCTATCTAAACATTGGTGCAGACCAAGTACACCAAATTCTCCAGATCACAATCTGATAAAGCAGCTGTTAATGTGCTGGTAAAATAAGTCCAAGCCATGGAGGCCCCACCTCGCAACTTATAGGACTTCAAGGATCTGCTGCCTTATCCATGGTGCCAGATACAATAGGACACCTTCAGAGATCTTGTGAAATCTCATGACTCCAAGGTCAGAGCTATTTTGGTGGCATGAGGGGGAACTACATAATATTAAGCAGGTAATTTTAATGTTATGACTGACGGGTTTATACACTAGACCAGGTTTTACCTTTTAAATGACTGCCAATTTAAAACATCAGCAAGATTCGCCAGGATCTCGCCAATGCTTGCCAGTCGCATGCTATACCATTTATCCCAAAGTCTCATGCCTAGATTCTGTAATACATTTATACTAATTTCTTTTGAGCAGATAACAGAGGCAAAATTGTATCTCTTGGAAGCCTAAACAATATTACTAAATATGTTTTATGGGGTTTTCCAGATTTCCCAAAGCTTTAACAGTTCAGTGACTTCATCCTCATTTCTTCTGCAGTGAGTCTGTTTCACAGACAGCGATGTTGTCCCTCTGAAGTGAGTAGAGGAGGGGCAATGACAACACACTGACAGATTAAAGGCACACCGCAGTAAGAGCAAGGAGAGAGTTGCTGAAATATTAGTAATCAGATAAATTACCAACATGAAAGTGGTTAACTTATTTATACCACCCAAAATTTCACACTTTAACCTGTGCTTTCAAAGCCTTTGTTGGACAATACTAAATGTGCTGCATGTTAGCGGTTGGGTATGAAACCCCGCCGGGTGAAATGCCGATGCCGGAAGCCCGAAACAGCAGAATCCCGATGGGGGCAGGTAAGTATGCTAAACCTCGCCTTCCCTCCCCCCCACTAATCCTAACCCTCCCTTAACGATGCATAACTCTAAAACTCCCGGTGGGGTGCCTAACCCTAAGTCCCCCCAGGGGTGCCTAGACCCCCCCTCACGGCTAACAGCTAACCCTTCCCGCTTACCTTTGTTCGGGGAGACATCTGTCGGGATTCTATTGTCAGAGTAAAGTTAGGCATTGATATTTAGATGCCTATCTTTAGTACTCAGTCGGGATTTTGACGTCGGGATTCCGGCAGACGGCTTCCCGTGCGTCGGGATTCCAAGTACATCCCCATGTTAGGTGTTATTGCAGAGTAACTTTTGAAAACTTAATATATATACGAAATATAATTAAACATACATGCATAGCAAACGTATATGCTGCAATATAAGATGTTAATTATAAAAGATAAATCACATCAAAAGACATTACACATTGGGGGAGATGTATGAAGCTGTGGAAAGTGATAAAGTGCAGAGTGATAAACGACCAACCAATCCGCTCCCACCTGTCATTTTTCAAACACAGCCTGTCACATGACAGTTGTGAGCTGATTGGTTGGTCGTTTATCACTCTGCACTTTATCACTTTCCAGAGCTTCATACATCTGCCCCATTATTAGTAACGGTCACACTCTAAAATTACTGGGATAAAAGGTAACCCCAAGCCTTGCCCTCTCACCTCATGGCTAGGCATCCTGTTAATCAGATAAAATGGAGGTGTTCCAGTCAGGCGCATAATCTGCTGCAGCTGATTAATATCTAATGAGCCTTGTCAAGGGCTTTATATGCAAAACACGGTGCACTGATAGCAGGAGTGCAGTCCACTTTTTAATGCACTAATCATCTCCACAGCTTGTTGTAACTTGCAAAGATTGTGTAAGGCTGCATGCATAGGTTAAAAAGTGAGAAACTGTCCCACAGATAGATATCCAATCTTTTCATGAAGCATACTAAAGCACTTTATTCCAAACAGTCTTTTCTGATGAAAATCACACATTTCCTTCTGTATTTATTAGCACAGTCACACATACAAGCAGTTCTAAAATGCAGCAAAATTATAAAAGGGTGTGATCATGAAACTATATACAAGATGTTGTGAGAAGTGCTGAATTCATTATTTTCCTATACGGTCTTTACCATTAATAATTTATACAATTATTTTTTAGCAGAATTCCCAACTCTCTCACAAATTTCTGTATTCAAGCATAAGCATTACTATTTGTGTAGGCATGTTAATACATTGCAGCCATGAGGACTATAAGATGTTCCACATCTGTTTCAAAGCCCCAAACACAAGTTTAGCATCAAACCCTTGAGGAAATAAGGAATTAGATGCGTGAGGAGCTCAACATAGAAATGTACCAATTAGGAATAAAATGTAACACTGTTCACAACATATCTAAGTTTTATGATTGTTCCCCTTTGATAATGGCATGGGGTGAGGGAGGAATGATGGGCATGCAGATATGTTATATGTAATCTTATTAGGAGGGGCGCTCATGTTCTCAACAAACTTCTGGAAAAATAAAAAAAACGTTCTGCAGTAACTAGCACTGCAATATAGTTATGGAGTTACGGTTGTATACAATACATTTGTAATTATACCCCCCTACCGCATAAAAGCTGCAAAAAGGCTTTTCTCACAGCCCTTTGAGAACCCATGACTGGCTTCGCAAATGAATGGGGTTCCTTTGTGTGTGTCAGGCAAAAAGTTAATGTATATACTAAAATGCTAAAGTGCAACCTTGATTTCCCTGCAAGTGTATGATATTTATACAACAGTGTGCAATAGAGGAACCCTTAAATTTCTACAAGAGATCAAGCTTACAAAATGTCGTATTAATTCTTAACATGGGAGCCATTGGTGCACTGAATGCTTACAAATATTTGTGACACATTTTAATATTTGTGACACATCAAACACAGACTCACAGCCTCCGAGGAAATTTTCTGCAGGAGTTCTGGCTCAGGGGTTCCGACCAACCTCAAAATGAGCTTCAATTGATCAATATCTACATGTGGACTATGAAGGAAAATGTGTGACAAGTGATGCAGTTGCCACAGATCAGACAATTATAGCGATGAGCTGCCCTCTGTATCAGATTGAGAATAGGCACAGAAAAGACGGGAAGAACTTCTATATATATAAAAAAAAAAAAAGGTTGGAAATGGAGCAAGAATGGATTACACCAAAACTAAAGACAGCAGTGGGAATGGCAACACCACATAAAATAATATAGGAACACCAAGGACATATCATTCATACACTGACCAAAAGACAAAGTAAAGGGAGTGCAGTGACAGAGTTCTTTTGCGTTCATAAGCAGCAAAGCTTATAAGGCAAGTATTCAAGTCTCCATACACACAAACAGAACAAACGACACATTGTACTGACCTTGCTGATCCACATGAGGTGAGCGATTAAACTGGTAAAATATCAAAATAACAAAAGTCTGACTCTACCTGTTAAGACATCATATTTGTCCTTTGTCAAATAACACTTATATAGTACTTAATATTCATGTTCTACAGTAGTTTACATTTCTCTTGCTTATAAGGAAAGAAAATGTTGAAGATTATAAAGTTGGAAATGTGAATCCTTCTCTATATCCGTTTTAATAAGTTTTTTAAAACTAAATAAAAACACAGATTTGGTGTTTTACAGAACTCACCAGTCGTAAACTGTTCCATTTTTGGAGTGTGTTGTTTCATGTCATCTTCCAGATAAATGGTCTGCTATCAGGAGGCATTTTCCACATTAAGTGGCAAATGTTTACATTCTTTAATTACCTGTATATTTCTCCTTTATAATATATGTTCTGAGCAAATAACCAGTCACATATTAATAAATGCAGTCAATTAAGATGAAAAGTGGATCACCATCGACCAACTGATTGGTCCAAGTGCCAGGATCTGCATCTAATTTGGCAACACACATTCTGAGTTGGTAGCAAAACAAAAAAAGCAAGTAACTTTGCACCTGCACAAACCATGTAGCAATGTAAGTGGAACAATTTGGCTGCTCTTATACGTAGCTCACGAATGCTGGACAGATTTATTTTTACACTACAATTTAGATTTCGGCTTGGATACACCCCAAATCTGAATTTCTCTGCAGACTTTAAATATGTTCCACCTGCAGTGCAAAATGGTTTTGCCAAGGTGAAAAAAGTTAAAAGCCCCCAACTTAAAATCAGCCCCATGGTCATGAAATGCATGGGCCAAGTAGAATGATCTCTTGCTACAATCAGGCTGATTAACCAACTTGCATGATAATCAAACTGATTTTGAACAGTTTTCTTTCTTTACCACAGTGCCTCAACGTAATGTACACTGAAGACAAAATATGTACATTTTACTTCCCATTTTCAATATCAATTTTTAATTAACATTCATTTTACAATCCCTTGTCCAGCTCCTGTATGAACAAAATTAAAAAATGTTACATTTTAGAATGGTTTTCCTAATCCATATTTGAATGTTCTGTAGTAATGGTATCACTGCAGAGTTGCCAGAAATAGCCACATGCCCTTATTTTTTGTGGTCATGCCCTAAAGTGAATAAAAAAATTGAAGTTTAAACAACCAGTTTAGAATTTCTGTCACTAGAGAAATGTTATGACATAGGAGAGAACAGTTTGTTATACTCCTAACTCAATCTAGCAAGTACTAAAGTAGCTTTAAAGAGGGATACAATTTTAATTAGAGTGAAAGAAATTAATGTGATCACAAAAGGTATTTCAAACTTGGATGAGGAGGCAGTCGTTAGACTCGTGTATGTGGGGGCATGATATCAAGGGACCCACTGCTATTATAACCGTAATTTATGTTATGAAGAATCTTTTGATAAAATGGACTACATTTTTGGCTGTATGCACCTCATAACATATTAAGCCATTGTTCTAAGTGCAAGTTTATTAATTAGATGTTGAGATAATAAGAGTCATGGTATAACATACCTTAGTTAACTCTTTTTCTTAGAGGTCCATAGGGTCCACAGGAACTACCTTGGGGTATGTAGTTGGAGTAATCCATTGCACCAAACAGCTACAGTTTTGAAGCTCCCAGCATGCATAGGGCCTCCTCCCTATATACCCCGTCCCCAGCCATAGGCATTCAGTTTGTAAACAAGCATAACTGCAAGAGACGGAAAGTGGAGAAGGAAATACAATGTACACAAGAAACACTCAAAAAACGAAGAGGGAATCAGTGACACAAAAAGAAAAGACCAGATCCCAACTGAGGCCAGGAGTGTCAAGGTGGGTGACCTGTGGACCTCAAAGAAAACCAGTAAACTAAGGTATATTATACCATAACTCTTATTTTCTTCTTCAGGATTCATAGGGTCCACAGGAACTACCTTGGGGATGTCCTAAAGCAGTTCCCTCAAGGGTGGGGACTCTCCTGAGCAGAAAGGAGAAACTACCGCACAAAGGAAGCATCCTGAGAGGCAAAAGTATCAAATGTATAGAATTTGATGGAAGTGTGGACCGAAGACCAAGTCGCCAACTTGCACAATTGTTCTGCAGAGGCGCCATGTCTAAACATCCACGACAGTCCCACAGACAGAGTAGAATGTGCTGTCACTGTGGTCGGAACAGGGAGATCAGCCTAAGTAGACACCTGAGAAATAGTCATACGCAGCCACCGAGCCAGAGTCTGCTTGTTAGCTGGCCAGTCTCGCTTATGAAAGCCATATAAAACACAAAATAAAACAGATATGAAGAGCTCAAACCACATCCAGTAAAGCTACACCTACAGAAAGGCCAAAAGACTGAAAGGCTGGGACTACAATTTCCTCATTTATCTGAAAACGGGATATCACCTTTGGAAGGTACCCCGCCCTTGTACGGAGGACAGCTCTATTCTGATGAAAAATGCTGTCAGAAACTCTGTTTAGGAGAAAGTCTTCGTTGTCAACCATTTGAGGTCCACTTTGTCTAAGTGTTCAAAAGGGTGGAGCCTGCAGCGCCCTGAGAACCAAGGATAAATCCCACGGTGCCACCGAAGGGACAAACGGAGGTTGCAGACGGAGAACACCCTGAAAAAAATTTCCAACATCTGGCAGAGTGGCAATTTTGCGCTGGAACCAAACTCACAATGCAGAAACCTGAACTCCAGACGAAGACTTAAGGTGCATACACACACACACAACGATATAGTTAATGAACGATTTTAGTAAACGATTTTCTACCTTGAAAAAATGAACTAAAATAGTTTACTAAAGTTGTTCATTTACTATGTTCATTTAAATGTAATGAACGATTTTTACGAACTACAAACGATTTTTGCATATTAACTTAATGAAAATCGTTGAGTTGACAAGTCTGACTGAACTACAAACGTGAACACGCATGAACGAAAATCGTTCATCGTTTGACTCAGAAAGTGAACGATTTTTACAAACGATTATCGTTAAACGATATAGTTTAACGATAATCGTTCAAAAAATCATTGTGTGTGTATGCACCTTTAAAGTCTAGTCCAGCTTGAAGAAAAGAACAAACTCGGGAGACCCTGAAAACCTTAGGGTAATTTTTTCTGTTGGAACACCAATAATAAAATGAATGCCAAATCCTGTGATAGATGCGGGCGGAAGCAGGCGTCCTTGATTTAAGCATCATCTGGATCACAGAAGTAGAAAAACCTTTGGCCCTTAAGACGGAAGACTCAAGAGCCATGCCGTCAAAGCCAGCAGAGGTAGATCTGGACATAGGCAGGGACACTGCACTAGCAAATCCGGTCGTAGAGGAAGTGAACGGTCTATGGATAGACATGCCAGATCAGTGAACCAAGGTCTCCTGGGCCAGACAGGAGCTATTAGCATCATCCTGCCGCCTTTTTGCTTGAATTTTTTGAGGACCCTTGGGAGGAGGGAGATCACAGGGAACAGGTATGCCAACTTGAAATCCCACCTCACCACCAAAGCATCCACGAAGGTGCCTGAGGGGTCTCTTGTTCTGGACCCGTTCCATGGGGACTTTGTGGTTGTGACGTGATGCCATGAGGTCTAAGTCCGGTAGTCTCCACTTGTCCACCTGGCACTGAAAGACGTCTGGATGAAGATATCCTGATGACATAGAAAGTCCGCTGTCCAGTTGAAGATTTCTGAGATGAATATTGCAGAGATTGCTGGAAGATGGCATTCTGCCCAAAACTGAATGTTCGCCACTTCCTTCATGGCTGCCGGACTTCGTGTGCCTGATGGTTGATGTCGGACTGAATCTGGACAGGCCTGCCCAGAATGAGCGCCCTGTGCACTGCACGAAGCTCCCAAATATTTATGGGCAGGTGACTTTCCTGAGCTATCCATCTTTCCTGAAAGGTGTGATGACCTGTCACCGCTCCCCATCCTCGCAGACTTGCATCCGTGGTGAGGAGTACCCAACCTGGGATCTATAATGGGTGACCCTTGTTTAAAATGAGTCGTCTGCAGCCACCATGTAAGGGAGAGTGAACCTCCAACGAGATGTGGATCATTTGAGACTTTATCAGATGATTCTGACCTGGAATGGAACTGGGCCTAAGCCACCATGTCGAAGGTGGATACCATAGACCCCAGTATCTGCATTGCTAAGTGAACTGATACTCTCTGATTGCGAAGCAGTTTGCGCTCCCTTAATTGTAGGGCAGCAATCTTGTCCACTGGTAGAAGAATCCTTTGCCCCAAGGAATCCAACAACGCCCCCAAATGTACCATCTGATAAATTATAGAAAGAGAAGACTGTTTCCAATTGAATATCCAGCCATGCTCTTGTAGACAAGCAATGGTCATTTGGAGATGGTGTTGTAAAACCTCCGGAGATTGTGCCAATATCAGGAGGTCGTCCAAGTATGGTAGTATCCTGACACCTTGTTGTCTGAGATGAGCCGTCATGACTGCCTTTATAATCATAAACAACCAAGGGGCAGTGGACAGTAAATGTTGCTGACCAACAGCAAAACGCAGAAACCCGTGGCGGAATAGTGCAATAAGTACATGTAGATGTGCATCCTGTATGTCCAGGGAACCCTGAAAACCCCAGATTCTATTGCCAACCTGATTTCCATATGGAGACCATGCAGTCACTCGGGCAAATGGATGAACCTGGTATATTGTTAAAACACGAGCGCTGCAAGTATGTATCTAAAACTGGTAATAGGTAGTGGATCTGCAAACTTTTATCAACAGGGAGTATATGAATGAATGTTGTAAAACAGAATGTGTGTAAAATAGAGCACTTTAAAACATAAAAATAGAAATAAATAAAACATGTGCTTTATTTTAAAGCAATATGATGTTTATAGCTCTTTTGAGATGTAAGTTTGGAGAGTCCGTCAGTGTATATGCAGCAGATGGATAGTGTAACTCACAGGGAGGCCAAAACAGCGGAGGTAGCCTTGCTCACTAGCTTTCCCTACCTTACCTCCTAGGCTTCCTCCGTGGTGCGGCAGGTCTTCTCCTTGCTGCTGCCGTCGCCGAGTGCAGGAAAAGCCGGCTTGTGATGTTCGTCAGCCGGGACGGGTGGTAAGACATCACCTGCTTCCGTGCACAGTGCGGCTCCTGTATTGCTGGATGTCAGCGGGACTTTGGTTCTCTCGCCACTTTCACCAACGCGTTTCATACCCTACTGGGTACTTTTTCAAGGATGGAGGAGTACTTCCAAACTTTTTAAAAGGGCAGAAGTTTGGAAGTACTACATCCTTGAAAAAGTATCCAGCAGGGTATGAAACGCGTTGGTGAAAGTGGAGAGAGAACCAAAGTCCAGCTGACATCCAGCAATACAGGAGCCGCACTGTGCACGGAAGTGGGTGGCGTCATACCACCCATCCCGGCTGATGATCATCACAAGCCGGCTTTTCCTGCACTCGGCGATGGCAGCAGCAAGGAAAAGACCTACCGCACCACGGAGGAAGCCTATGAGGTAAGGTAGGGAAAGCTTTTGAGCAATGCTACCTCCGCTGTTTTGGCCTCACTGTGAGTTGCGCTACCCAGAGAATATTTTTTTCATTTTCTACATGGATGACCCTGTTCCAACTTAGAATAGGAGCGAAAAAACCCACTTCGCTTCAGAATCAAAAGCAAATCTGAGTAATAACTCCTTCCTTGCTAGCCAAAGGAAGCAGGATTATCCCGCCTGAATTTAGCAGGGCATGAATGGTCTACTAGAGGGCAAAGCCATAGACAGAACCTGATGAGGGAGTTGTACCAACAACCTTCTGGGGATTGCACACCTAACGCAATACATTAGTCCTTCTTGGAATCAGTTTATCTGTAGTGTTCCATGCTTTCCCCATAAGCCCAGCGAACTATTCAATTTAAAGGTAATCCAGCCAAAATCCACTTCTGGTGTCTAGACACCAGGTTCATTAGGCTTTAGGAGCCAGTACTCCATCCTCTATAATGAGGACTTAATTAACCGCCCCTGCTAGGGAGGAAAATCCACTGATTAACTACTGTCCTCCTCTCAGAGATAGGTCCAGAGGGAGAAAAACCTGGGTATCCTCTGCCTTCTCAGATGAGATATCAGAATCTGAAAACAGGGTGGACTGAGAGGACATAATTCTCCATTCAGGAAACCTAACAGGCTGTAATCACTGTGAGAATCCAAAGTGGGAGGCAGTGTGGGGGTGCTGATAAGCGGCCCACTTACTGCATCATAACCTGAGACCAGGAGGACATACAAGGTGACCCCTGAACAGGTGCTGGCGAGGTAGACTGTTGTGATGTATATCAATCAACACACAGTCCCCCCCCTGTATGAAATCCTGAGAGGTCTACTGTACAGGATTTACATAAAACCATCATAGGGACAACATTCTCCTTTTTACCCTTGCAAGTAACCTACAACCAGTATAGGGTTAAAAAAATGCAATGTGACCACCTTCACGGATAAAAATAAATGTGAAGAACTCTCTAACCCCCATACACCAGGTAGTTGGGGGATTAGGAAAAAAAAGAAAGAAAACCAAATAAATATATATATTATTTTCTTCAACAACAGAGTTAGCATAAGTCACATAAAATGCATATATTTGCAAAAGGGCATTAAAATCAACACCTAAGTTTGGTAGGATCCACCTGCATATAAATACATTTGCAAGTGGGCACGATCAGTATGGTAGGATATAAGTTCAATGCATACAACTAAACTTACAAATCGGCACTGAAACACAAAGAAATTTGGTTAGATTTCTAGTGCTATATACCATGATCCTAGAGAAAAGGTATACACAGAGAGACCAATCTCCCCTCAGTAACCACTCCACAGCAGCTGAGCTGCCCCAACTAAGGGCGGTATTCAATCAGTTTCACACCCGCGATAAAGTTTTGCATGCCAGACTTTTCACCTACATCACGTATTTTAGCCGCCAAAACTTATTGTGCGCGTCCCCACTATTCACCCTATTCAATTCCAAAAGATGCAAAAAACGGCGACACGCAAAGTCAGAACAGATGGAAGGTGGTCTCAGAATCAGGGAAATCAGCCTGAACCCCCCCATTGGGAATCAATGTAGTAGTGCCCGAATAGCCCTAATAAAACTGTTTGGGGTACTTAAGTTGGTGCAATAGCCTCTAATTACAGTCTTTGCACAAGTGGTGAAGAATGGCATAAAGCAGTTTTTTTCTGGTGAAAAAAAGTAGTTCTGTCAAATTTGGGGTACCTAAAAATGGGTGCTAGCATCTTAAGGTCTCTAAAGTGAAGTTTTTACAAAAATGAAATTCTTCCCTCATAAAAGCACCTGCAATCCCAAAAGCACTTAACCCCTTCTTAGAGCACCCCCAGAACTTTATTTCGCTAGTTTGCGAAGTTGACCCCTCACTTTGTGCTTTTTCACCCCCAAATTCAAAGTACTTTTTTATGAGTGTTATGAGTGGTTTCCCCAACTTTGCACCCCAAAACAAAAATGTTGCACTTCTTTTCTCCTGCTATTCAGAGGTGAATCTTTTTCGCCTATTACATTGAATGAGACTTTCCATGTACGTGAAAAGTGTATGGAATGGAATACGGAGAAGTTTCCGACAGGCGAAAAATTGCAATCGGCGATACTTTTTCGCGGATTTCGGCTTTTCACGTCTAATTGAATATAGGCCTAATTAGGTGAGAGGGGGATGGGAAGCTCAGTCTTCACAAGTAAATGTGAAGTACAATTTAACCCCTACACATCTGGTAGTTGAGGGTAAAAATTGGAGCAATAGCAGCGATAGTTAAACAGCAGAATCCCTAGGCTGCGTCTGATGGGATACTCATGCCTATGCTAGACAGTAACTGGTCTATTAATCTGCTAAGCAGTGGTAGACGTGACCATACCCTGCACATGGAGGGCATCTGCTGCAGGACCCCATTGTGCAGGAACTGGTGTACTGGATTGGTGAGGTAGCAGTCTCCTATAACAGACTGCACACAAACCACGTTGCATTAAATCCTGAGCCAACATGCCTGCCAAACAGGATTTAGATGACACTAGCGCAGGAGGCCTTCTTTCCCATGCTTTTAGACATGGAAAAGACAGAGCTGATAAGATATATCTGACAGTTTAGAAATAAAAGGCAGTATCAATACAGCAGCTCGTATTAAAGTCACATACAATGCAAATATAAATTCATAAGCAAATGAGCTCAGAATCAACTGACCAAAACCCCGGGGGCTTGATAGGAGATATATATATACCTGACCCAAGGGAGAGGCATACAGGGAGACTGATCTACCCCTCTGAGATCCAACTGCTTTCAGCAGTGTAGCAAAGGTGAATTGCGAGCGTCTCAGTACACAAGGTGGTCATAAATAACAAACCAGACGCGGGAACCTACACAGGAAGTTGCGTCTGGGTTGGGGGAGGAGCAGCCGGGGGGAGAGTCTCTCTCCCCTAAACTGCGATTTTGAAGGCCGGGTACGCTGGTGCATCTACTACCCATCCCCGGCACCAGATGATAAGGTCCCGGTCGCCTTAGTGAGGCACTCTGAGAAGCCCTTCACCCGCAGCAGCCTCCAATGCGTCTCCTACACCGGAAGTCAGGACTGCAGTGCACGATTCCCCGCAAGCAAGGAAACGCCTTACCTTGTCATCTCCTTGGATCCGATTGCAATACGGGCCCCCAGCGTCGCTGCTAGCGAAGCTTCGCTTAGAACCGCCGAAATCCCCGAGCCTCCTACTCTGTTCAGGAGCTGGCGTTTCGGCCAGGGGTAGTAGGAGTCGTAATACATGCATCCCTTTGGACGCTTAGTACTAACTCAACTCAGTAGTATATAAAGAACTAAGGTAAATAAAATAAAGTCTAGGACTGCCTAAGCAGTCCTGCTGTTGATAAGAGGTGCGTCTGGACACTTGCCGACCACCAAACAAAAAAAACAATGCCTGTGGCTGGGGGCAGGGTATATATGCATGCTGGGAGCTTCAAAACTGTAGCTGTTTGGTGCAATGGATTATTCCAACTACATAACCCAGGGTAGTTCCTGTGGACCCTATGGACTCTGAAGAAGAAAAAAATTTATTTATACTCATGTTCGAAACATTTACTTATAGTGCATTGCGGGACACTGGGAACGTTGGGTGTAGTGGCGATATTGGAGAAGTGGGGACACTTTCAATTCTAGCACTGGTCTGCAGCTCCATCCCCACTCACCCGACAGGAAGCCTCAGTTACGTTTAGCTGCCCCATAGGACAGGCTATAGAGGACGAACAAGCCAAGGAACCATCGCCTCCTAAAACATTAACAAGAATGGGCGGCAAGCATCCCCAAAAGGACTCAAAGAAATTGCTAACACGCAACTGGCATCCATGGAGTCAAACAGGTGTACATAAGATGATAAATGTATACAGATGACCAGGTAGTGGTCCTGCACTGCAGCTCAGCTGAGTGCGTCTTCTGAACAGAACAAGAATATTAAATCCAAAGCCGTCTAATGCTGGGCATACACGTTACAATTATTGGGGAGATCCGCCCGATATCCGCGATCGCCCCGATAATTGTAGCGTGTGTGCGGGCGACCGAGGGTTAAATATCGCTCGGTCGGTCATGCCGGATTGTCCAGCATGCCCGTCTGATGCAATATTTATGAGTACAATGTCGGGCCGCATCGGGCAGTGTATGCCCCGCCGCGGCCGACAGACATTTCCTGTGTTGATTCCCATGGAAGGAATGGGGAAAGGTCTCCTCCCCCAGGGGTGGAGCGCAGATGTTGGGCTAATCTCACAGTGTATGCCGCAGACAGCTGCGGCTGGCAGGCTGCCAGATAAAGTCTGTCGGTTTGACGGGCATTTTGTCTGGACGTGTATGCCCAGCTTAAGCAGCAGCCAAGGTAATCCCCCACACTCCAGGGCACTTTAAACTAAACTGAGGCTTCACAGCAGGTGTTGGGCATGAAGGAGGGGAGAAGGGGAGCTATATAGAGGGGTGAGATATTAAAGTGCCAACAGACCCACAGGACCTTCACTATATCCCACTGTCCCTTCAATGAGGTAAAATAGAAATCACAGGTTGTGTGCAGTTAAGTGAGTATCAAAAATTGTCATTGGATAAATCATTCTTATGATAAAACATGGGAAATACAGTACAATAGCATAAAAGAAGTGTTATTTAAATAAGTGAAGGTCTGCAGAGTGGATTGCAGGTGGTCTAGAAGTAAAATAGAGATATCTCGGACAGGCATAGTGCCTTGTGATCTATACATTTAAGAAGAAAAGTAAAATTAAAAAAACTACAATTATGTCAAGACTATTTGTCACACACAGTTGTACTACTAAGTAGCATCAAGTAGAACTATAAACTGAAGCCCAAAATGACTTCACTGCTTTGCACTCAATTAACCCATGACTGAAAGCCAATGTTCATGACTAATATTTGTTAAGGATATTATTCAGGAACATAACATTGGCAGTATCTTTAGGTAATATCAAAGTTATCTGCTGACCTAACATTACAGTCTTAAAGAGTGAGCGAGGCAGAATATAAAGAAAAAAAAAATGTTTTCTATTGTTTAAAGGATACGGTCTGTACCTGGAAACAGAGTTCGACCTGTCAGGAGTTCAGCCATTATACATCCCACTGACCAGATATCCACTAAAAAAATAAATAAATACATCTCAGAACATATGTATACATTTAGAGGGATAATTTAGTAATAAAGTTACCACAAAGAGACACTGGTCAGGTGTAATAAATTTATTTAGGTATCATTACACAAGATATTGGCATTTTACAAAAAAATTTTCAATTGTATATAAATACCCAATACGGATGTTTGTATAGTTTGTGTGATATACAGTGGGCTTCAAGTTACTGGCACCTCTGAAAAAGATAACCAAAAAAGCTGTAAAAAAATAAAACCACCCAGTTAAAAAAAGTACAGGATAAGCTAGGAAACGGTAAACTAAAGCTGGATTAACACTTTGAAAAAAATTCAATCGGCCGCAATGAAAATTGTTAATTTAACGGGCATATCGCCCGGTAAACGCATTTATACGCGCTCCCGTTTAACGTGCAATTCAATTAGAAAATGCTTATTCCAGAGTTCATGTGGTAATGCTTGCTGGTAATCCTGGCGTTAAGCGTGGGTGAAAATGGGGAAATCAGTCTGTACCACCCCAAAAAAAGCAAACTAATAATGAACAACATTATAGAAGTCTGTAAGTGATCAAAGCAAAGTATTTGCCATGTATCAGTTGTTTTTTTTTTCTGCAAAGTAAATGTTCTAGATAAATTTGAATAAAAATTCCTGTCCCATTCATACAGCACCCTTTTGTACCTGTCCAACATCTTGTAACCCATTATTCTGCATTTTGCAGAATTTCACAGCAAAAATTACATGCCATTATTGGCCAAATTAAGCGAATTAAAAACTTCTAAATGCCTAATTAATCAGGTGGCGTGCCACTGAACCAAGTGCCCAGATTTGTATCTTAAAACAGGGATTTTACTTAACTTTTCACCTGCTCAGGAGGCCCCGAATAAAAGACGCGTTAACTCCTATGGAGAATTTAGGCACATTATAATTGAATAGCTTCAAATTGCCTCTCATAAAGAGTCACATTCTCACCCGTTAATGGGTTAATGCGGCTGATTGAATCTCCCCCCGCTATAAGATCTACCGTTAAATATATAGCTTCTATGCGGATCGGAACAATATTGTACACATCGTATAGTATTTATGCCCAATCTGTTGTTCATCGCATCATCCCATCTGCTGTGTTGCACATCAGATGGCATGATGCAATGAATGATGTGGTGCATATGGTGTAGTGTGTATTCAGGACGACACAATATATATTGGACAATCATACCTCTGGAGTTTGGCACTGTTCTACATGATGAGTGCATAGTATGTACAGGAGAATCAAGTAATTAGTATACAATCCCTGAACACATTATATACAGTGCTGTTGTTTGGAAGATTGAATAGTGTGTACACTGTAGATCCTGTGTTCTGGTATTGAAATAGGGACAACCGTCTTATCATTCGTTACACCATTTTGTGTGTACACATCATTACACTTATTATAATCCAGTTATTTCAAAAAGGTATTGTTGATCTCACAAAATATGTATCGAATGCAAAAAAAATACATACAAATGAATATACCTATATTATTAGCCAAAATAATCACAAAACAGTAATGAATGTACCAACAGAAGGACACAAGTGCATATTGCCAAATACAAAGCTTCATTTAGTATTAGGACCTTATTCAGCTAAATCAGGGGCATCCAAACAATGACTCGCAGGCTAAATGTGGCTGGCACCTACTTCAATCGGACCAGCATCCTGAAATCACCGCCCCCCTCCCCCCATTGTCATTATGGGGTTATTGTGTTTAGAATTTTGAGGCCCAAAATTAATTTATTCCATTTTGGAATAAGGCTGTAACAAAATGTGGAAAAAGTGACGCGCTGTGACTACTTTCCAGATGCACTGTAAAGCTGGCCACACACTAGACCAACTTTGATCCAACCAGCCAACTAGTTGATTGGTTGGAATGAAAATCTGGTAACGTATGGGAGTAAATGATGATCAGCAATTTGCTCCTGAATGCCAGAAAACACATGAAAATGGTCGTCAGACAAGTTTGTTAAATGTCTGATCTAAACAATTTGTTCAAACAACAGTTTTTGTCCATTTTCCAGCGTTTGGGAGCAAATTGCTGATTGTCATTTGCTTTCATACCTTACCAGATTTTCATTCCAAGCAATCAACTAGTTGGATGGTTGGATGTAAGTTGGTCTAGTGTGTGGCCAGCTTAAGTGTTACATATCAAATTAATCAGCACCTGGGGTGTCCTAGTCACATCCCTTTGCAACGAAGACGAATTTTCAGCAAAAAAAGATGCCCAGCACTAGCAGAGTTGCACGGGACCTGGCGATTCACTCACACAAGGTATATCGCGCCCATTATAAGAATACTTGAACCCCCTTTGGGTTTTTTGTTAAAGTTGTTATGGAGTTATTATTCTTAGGTGCACCTCCCCACTAACAAAAGTGATTATAGTTGCAATTATGGTGGGGGGAGAGATAATTCAAATTAAAATACATTTATTATGCTGATGATTTTGATTCGATGGTTCCTCTTATGGGTTCCTGTATTCTAATTTTAATTTATACTAGCTGGGATACCCGGCATTGCCTGGGTTGAACACTGGACCCTTTAGTACACCTGCAGCCTTTGTTTACATTGTCCTAGCCTATAATCCCATTTCATTGATCGTGAAAAGGACCCTACTGTTTGCCAACATGTATGCAGACAGTGGCCTAACTACCGTAGGTACACCACTGTTTTCCACCCATCTGGATCACTTTGGCTTCCCCCATCTGTGCTGCTCAATCTTCTCCCTTCTCCACGCTTTTCTGTCTCCTCCCTCCATCCACACCACTCTTATTCCATCTGCGCAGCTCTATCTTCTGCTCAGTCATCAGTTGCATGTGTGTAGTCCAATGAGCACACAATTCTGTGAATTAGCAGCTCCACCATTTTGTGAGTGACAGCTATCTCACTCAGTGTGCTGAATCTGCAGTCAACCACAGGGTATGATGGCATACGATACCTGTATTGCGCAAAGAACACGTCCATTAAGGAGTCAGTCTTAATGATCGGAATTTCACTGCTTTTTTGGGCATGAGTAGCAGAAATGCAGTAGGTATTGAGAAATTTCAGACCATCTCTAAGAAGCCGTAATGGGACATGTGAACCGTAAGGTTTTTTGTCTATGGACTTCCATTGCTTTTTTAGAATTTATTAACTATCAGGATTTTGACAAGCAAACCGGGCCACCCTCAGAGCAGAAGGACAACAAATAGGTACACTAACACGGGTGGAGCAGACAGCACACAGGAGGTGTTTTAAGGGTGCAGAAGGAGAGACGGCTGTGGGGGCAGGCTGCAGGTGTGTGGGGCAGTGGCAGCAACAGGGCCGTGCACAGAAGCATCAGCGGGAGACAGAGGGACGCATTGGTGCTGGGCATGCACCTGAGAAAATCAAATTAATAAGACACAGTGAGAACCACACGTGCATTGTTTTAAAAAATGAATGTGTAATATAAAGAAAAGAAAAAAAAAAAAAGACGTGCCCCCACAGCACAACCAGCATCGAGCTGGTTGTGCTAAACACAGGGGACAAACGACGTAGGGAATCTATGTATAAAGCACAACCAGCACCAGGCTAATCAGAGCCAGTCCTGGTTACCAAAATACAGGGAACAAACGATGTAGGAGTTTCCTAAAAAAAAAAAAAAAAAATTCCCATAGAGGAATCCCGAGGGGGGGGGGGGGGGGGCATGGTGTTTAAGGGGCTACACCTCAAAAGCTATTGGAGGTACAGAGCTGAAATTTGGTATGGGCTGGTAGAACGGTCGCTCGGTGCTGCATGCTAAATTTAAAACATGAAAAATTAGGACTTGGGAGTAATTTAAATTTACAACTGTCAGTTTTTTCTGACACTCAATTAGGACCACTTTTCTGCTGTTCTCTATGGGGGATTTTTAGGAAGGCATAACTCAGGGTAGGGGGCGAATTTAGACTTGGGGTTTGCTTTATTAGGTAGCTATTGTTCAACGGTAGGTGCTTTTTGGGGTTTAGATAATTGAGAAAACAAGAGATACGGTAAGAACTTACCTTTGTTATCTCTGTTTCTACGAAGTCCATAGGGTCCACAGGGTGACCTTGGGGTATAGCTGGATTCTGGATCCTCGGGCACCACGGAGTTAAAGCTTTTAGCTGCTCCCAGGATGCACTTGGGTCCAACCTCCCCTATACCCCGCCCCCGAGCCACAGGCACCTCAGTTGGTAAGCAGCCCAGGCCGGAGGAGGAGACGAAACAGAGAGAAGGAAGACTGGAACACACAAGAACCATACTCACAGAAATGGGAGACGGAAAACCGGTGACCAGTCACAGAGCCCATATGAAGCCAGGTGCGTCAGGGCAGGTGCCCTGTGGACCCTATGGACTTCGTAGAAACAGATAACAAAGGTAAGTTCTTACCATATCTCTTGTTTTCTACTTCAGGGTCCATAGGGGTCCACAGGGTGACCTTGGGGATGTCCCAAAGCAGTCCAACTAAGGGCTAGAGTCTGTTTGTTGGCAGGCCAACCCCTCTTGTGAAAACCAAAGAGGATAAACAAAGAATCCGACTTCCTCACAGAACTAGTCCGGTCCACATAAACCTGGAGTGCCCGGACAACGTCTAAGGAAGTCTCCCCAGCCGAAAGATCAGGTGACTGAAAGGCTGGTACAACAATTTCCTGATTAATGTGGAACCTGGAAACCACCTTAGGCAGGAAATCAGGACGAGTGCGAAGCACCGCTCTGTCCTGATGAAAAATCAGAAAAAGGGGACGACAAGAAAGCACCCCCAAATCTGAAACCCTCCTGGCAGAAGCAATTGCCAAGAGGAAAACAGTTTTAAAAGTTAGCCACTTGAGCTCCACTGACTCCAAGGGCTCAAAAGGAGGACCCTGTAAGGCCCGAAGAACCACCGCCAAATCCCACGGGGCCACAGGTGGCACAAAGGGAGGCTGCATTCTCAAAACACCCTGGAAAAAGGTGTGTACGTCCGGCATAGCAGCGATCCTGCGCTGGAACCACACCGACAGAGCAGACACGTGTACCTTCAGTGAAGAAAGACGTAATCCTTCAGTGAAGAAAGACGTAATCCTAAATCCAAACCCGACTGAAGGAAAGCCAGAATACGCAAAACCCGGAACACCTGGGGATCATAGTTTCTGGCCTCGCACCACTGAAAGTAAGTGTGCCACACTCTGTGATAGATCCTCGCGGAAGCAGGCTTGCGTGCCCTCAGCATGGTGGTAATAACGGAGCTAGAAAAGCCCTGAGACCTCAGGACGGCTGTCTCAAGAGCCACGCCGTCAAAGATAGTCGACCCAGATCCGGGTGAAGACAGGGCCCCTGAGACAACAGGTCCCGCCGTTGAGGTAGGAGGTACGGAGCGTCGATGGACAGGCTCTGCAGATCGGAGTACCACGGCCTTCTGGGCCACCAGGATCAGTGTGCCTCCGTCCTGTTTGAACTTGCGCAGGACCCGAGGCAGCAGAGATATCGGAGGGAACAAGTAAGCCAGTTGAAACAGCCATTTCACTGACAGCGCGTCTATCAGACTTGCGCCTGCGTCCCTTGTCCTTGACCCGTACACAGGCAGCTTGTGATTGTGACGGGACGCCATCAGGTCCAGCTCTGGCAGCCCCCACTTGTCCACGAGTAGTTGGAATACCTCTGGATGAAGCGACCATTCCCCGGGATGCACGTCGTAACGGCTGAGGAAGTCTGCCTCCCAATTGAGGACTCCTGGGATGAAAACTGCCGAGAGAGCTGGAAGATAGCGCTCCGCCCAAGCCAGGACGCAGGACACCTCCGACATCGCAGCTCGACTGCGAGTCCCTCCCTGGTGATTGATGTACGCCACCGTGATGGCAACACCTGGGGATCATAGTTTCTGGCCTCGCACCACTGAAAGTAAGTGTGCCACACTCTGTGATAGATCCTCGCGGAAGCAGGCTTGCGTGCCCTCAGCATGGTGGTAATAACGGAGCTAGAAAAGCCCCGAGACCTCAGGACGGCTGTCTCAAGAGCCACGCCGTCAAAGATAGTCGACCCAGATCCGGGTGAAGACAGGGCCCCTGAGACAACAGGTCCCGCCATTGAGGTAGGAGGTACGGAGCGTCGATGGACAGGCTCTGCAGATCGGAGTACCACGGCCTTCTGGGCAACGCTGGGGCCACCAGGATCAGTGTGCCTCCGTCCTGTTTGAACTTGCGCAGGACCCGAGGCAGCAGAGATATCGGAGGGAACAAGTAAGCCAGTTGAAACAGCCATTTCACTGACAGCGCGTCTATCAGACTTGCGCCTGCATCCCTTGTCCTTGACCCGTACACAGGCAGCTTGTGATTGTGACGGGACGCCATCAGGTCCAGCTCTGGCAGCCCCCACTTGTCCACGAGTAGTTGGAATACCTCTGGATGAAGCGACCATTCCCCGGGATGCACGTCGTAACGGCTGAGGAAGTCTGCCTCCCAATTGAGGACTCCTGGGATGAAAACTGCCGAGAGAGCTGGAAGATAGCGCTCCGCCCAAGCCAGGACGCAGGACACCTCCGACATCGCAGCTCGACTGCGAGTCCCTCCCTGGTGATTGATGTACGCCACCGTGATGGCAACTGACTGCACCTGAACGGCCCTTCCGTGAAGAGCGGTGCCGGACGACTGCAGGGCTCTGTATACTGCCCGCAGTTCCAGGATGTTGATGGGAAGAATCGCTTCCTTCGCCGACCAACGACCCTGAAGTGACAAGGAGCCTGTCACCGCCCCCCAACCCCGGAGACTGGCATCTGTCGTGAGCAGAACCCATTCCGGGATCCAAAAGGGGCGCCCCTCTAGGAGATGAGCTGTCTGCAACCACCAGGCTAGGGACAGACGCACCTCCGAGGACAACACCAGCATCTGAGAGCGGATCCTGTGTGGCAATCCGTTCCATTCCGAAAGAATCAGCCCCTGCTGGGGCCTGGAATGGAACTGGGCAAACTCCACCATGTCGAATGCCGACACCATGGACCCCAAAACTCTCATCGCTGAGTGCACAGACACTCTGCCACTGCTCAGACAACTGTGAATCCGCAGCTGTAAGGAGGAGACCTTCTCTGGAATCAGAAAAATCCGTTGCTGACGAGAGTCCAGCCGGGCCCCCAAATGAACCATCCGTTGTGATGGGATGAGGGAGGATTTCTTCCAGTTGATCAACCAGCCGTGCGTCTGTAGACAAGCGACCGTCAGGTGGAGATGCTGGATCAGTACCTCCAGGGAGCTTGCCAGCAAGAGGAGGTCATCTAGATACGGTAGCAACCGTATCCCCTGGCTCCGAAGGTGAGCCGCCATGACCGCCATCACCTTGGTAAATACCCTTGGTGTCGTGGAGAGACCAAAGGGTAGAGCCCTGAATTGGTAGTGGTTGTGGAGAATAGCAAACCGCAGAAACCGTTGGTGCGATGTTGCTATAGCCACATGGAGGTAGGCATCCTGGATATCCAGGGAGACCATATAATCCCCCGGTTCCATCGCCAGTATGATGGAACGCAAAGTTTCCATCCTGAATTTGAGAACCCTGAGAAACCTGTTCAGGGACTTCAAATTGAGGATGGGGCGATGAGAGCCATTGGGTTTATGCACCAGAAACAGCGTAGAGTAATACCCCATCCCACGTTGAGACTGTGGTACGGGTATAATGACCCCCGCCATCAGCAAGGCCTCTATGGCTTCCTGAACCTGCAAGGCCTTGGTTTTGTCCTGAGAAGGACTTGTGCAAAAAAACTGGCAAGGCGGCCTGTGCTGAAAAGACAGGGCGTACCCCTGGGAGACCACTTCTCGCACCCAGGCATCCGTGGTGGTATTGTGCCAGCACTGGGCGAATTGAAGAAGTCGGCCTCCCACTCTGGGGTCCCCCAGAGGGAGGCCCGTCCCATCACGCAGAAGGCTTATCTTCTGGCTTGGAAGAAGGGCGCCTAGCACTCCAGGCTTGCTTCTTTGGCTTTGAGACGGTCTTGGGTGCGGACTGCCTCGGGAAGGACTGACCCTTTGCCTTGCCCTGAACCCAAAAGGAACGAAACGCCGAGCTCCGGACCTTAGCAGGTGTAGTAGCTGAAGGGAGGAAGGCTGACTTGGATTTTGCCAGGGTATCTACTATTTTGTCCAGGTCCGGACCAAATAGTAATTCCCCATTAAAAGGTAAGGCCTCCAAGCCTTTCTTTGAATCCGCGTCTGCACTCCAAGACCGCAACCACAAGGATCTACGAGCAGACACTGCTGCCGCCGAAACCCTAGAGGTCAACAGGCTAGCATTTAAAGATGCTTCTCCAATGTAGGAGGCGGCATCTCTCATCTGTCCTAACAATGCCCTCTGGACGTCCGAAGCTTCATCCGTAAACGTGTCCTCCAAGGCGTTGGCCCACCCCTCAATGGCCTTGGCCACCCAGGAGATGGCCATGGACGGCCGGGCTACAGCCCCTGAGAGAGAATAAATAGACTTTAGACAAGTCTCCACCTTCCTGTCCGTAGGATCCTTCAGCGAGGATATAGACGGCAATGGCAAAGTAGCACTCCTGATGAGGAGTGTTACATGGGAATCGACTGCAGGCGGAGTTTCCCATTTCTTACAATGTGCTTCCGGGAATGGATAATTGGACGCCAAGCGTTTCTGTGGCAGGAAACGCTTACTGGGCGTCTGCCAGGCCACCGCCATGTGATCAGTCAACTGATCAGACAAGGGGAACGCTGTAGAAGTAACCCTAGCTTTTTTAAAACTAGGATACCTTGACTTGGGAGCGGGTGCCTCATCCTCAATCAGAAGAATGGCCCGCACCGCCTTAACCAGAGCCCGCACATTGATGGAAGACTTAGTGTCTACCTCCTGGACTGAGGCATCTGAGGCTGAGTCATCCTGCACCTCACCATCATCCGAGGACCCCTCAGAATCCGAAAGATGCGCAGCCTGTGCCATGACTGAGCGTTTAGACGCCCTGGAGGGCATGTCACTGCGCAACATCGACTGAAAAGCCGAAGATGCTGCCGCCAAATCTTGGACAGTGTGGGAAAGCACATCCCCCCAGGGTGGAGGAGCTGTCACAGGAGCCTGAAACGGCACCACAGCTGGCTGTGCCACAGGGGTGGACTGAATATACATTGGCAACCCCGCATAGGGACCAATAGGCTGAGACCCCGGGGGAGTCTGCAATAATTGTGGGACACCCGGGGAATGGGGGATGGCAGGCTGGGGCAACGCCCTAGTAGGGGCGGCAGTCGGGACCGACAGACGGTCCGCGATGAACACCAGCACCTGGGAAAACATCGCCCATGGTGGCTCCTGCGACATGGGAGGTTTAGACGTACCAGGGACTGCCTGGCACCGTCCGCACAGGCCGTCCTGTGACAAATCCTCCCTATCCACTCCTGCAGAACAGCGCCTGCAGGAGAACAATGCCGGAACCCCGGAGTGCTCAATCTCCTCCTCAGACATGACTTAGGAAGAAAACGTGCGCACTCACCAGTGTGCTGAACAACAGCCCACAATATGGCACCGTGTAGCACACAACTGCATGTGACGGACCTCACAAATACGTGATCTATATAAGAGAGGTCAGTAGAAACGCCCTTCCCCCGCACACCTGTAGGGCTTGTAGGAGAAGGAAAGGGATAGGTATAGGCTGACAGTAAGTAGAAATAAGCACAGACAGGCAGCACTAGCAAAAGTCACATACCATGCAGGAAGATATACTCACTGCACCTTTCCACTACAATCAACCTCCCAGATTCAGTGTCTGGGAGGGCTATAGTGCTGTGTACACTGTCCTTGTCGGGGGAGAGGTACACAGGGGGACCGGTCCGCGTGCTCCCTGAAGATCTGCGCTGCCAGTAAGAAAATGGCCGCTGGAGACCTCAGAGGAGGAGTGGCCGAGTATCTGCAGCTCAGCGACGCCAGACTCCGAGCTGAAAGGCGCGCTGAGCAGAGGGGAGGAGCCGCTGACAGGGAAGGCTTCCTCCCCTGGCTAGCATATTTAACCCCCAAGGTTGCGGCATCCCGCTTGCCGCTTAATTTACCCTGGTGGTCTAGTGGTCTGGCGGGGTATGCCTCCGATGGAGGGGGGGCCCGCCGCCACCGCTAGCGCCCCCGGTCTGTCCCCTAGACCGGGGGCATGGGACTGCATATAAAAGGCATTACCCGTGCACCGCCGCTAATCAGCGGTGCGCGGCTTACCTTAAGCTCCCCGGCGTCTTCCGGCAGCAGTCCCGAGGGAAACCAGAGTCCGGCTAGTACAGTCTCTGGCTTCCCCCACCGCGATCCCCAGTTAAGTGCTGGCGTCGCGTCGCCAGCAGGGAGGAGCGGCAGCGTGGGCGTCTGTACAGACAGCCCAGCGCTGCCGCTCTGGAGAACAAAACTAATGTAATAATAAATTTAAACTAGTTAAATAAAAAGCTTTAGGGGGCTGCTCCTGCAGCCATCCCCCGCAGGGTGACCAGACTCCGGCCGGGCACCATCTCAAACTGAGGTGCCTGTGGCTCGGGGGCAGGGTATAGGGGAGGTTGGACCCAAGTGCATCATGGGAGCAGCTAAAAGCTTAAACTTCGTGGTGCCCGAGGATCCAGCTATACCCCAAGGTCACCCTGTGGACCCCTATGGACCCTGAAGTAGAAAGTTATAGTTTTTAAACTATTACCTCACAAATCCATCATTATAGAGATAGGAAGTTTCATCTTGATGCGCCTCAGTAGGAGCGTCCACCAGGTGTACTTACTGTGGCTTCACTTGGGTGCACCAAGATGGCAGGTCAGTGTGGCGGTGGTGCAGGCAGAAGGACCCGGGGGAGGTAGCAGCAGACAGATGCAGGCTCGGATTTGAGCCTGCCCTACCACCCCAAGGGACAACCAGCAGCAGGCTTTAGAGACACAGTACTGGTTGTGCTAATGACGTAGAGGTCCCCCGTATTAAGCACAACTAGTACCAGGCTTTTCAGAACCAGACCTGGTTGCCAAAATACTGGCTACAAATGAAGTAGAGGTCCCCCGTAACCCGCACTGGGCTCTGAGCCGGTCCTGGAAAACACATGGGTGAAAATATGCGTAAGGTCCCCCCTGTACTTACCAGAACCAGCATCGGACCCTTTCTAGCAGGGGGTGATGCCACAGCCAGGAGAGCACTTTCATCGGGCCCCCCAGCCGAAGCACCACCCCTGACTGCTAGTCAACCCAGGCTGGGTATCCCTGGGGAGTTGGGGACCCCCCAAAAAGGGGTCCCCCCCCTCTCCAGGGCACCCCAGGCCCAGGCCGATAGCCCAGGGCTATCCCCAGCACCCCTGGGCTGTGGGTGCCAGGTTGATTGTGTAGTGTGGTGTATATGAAAATATAAATATTGTCTTTTGCAGTAGTAACCACAGGTACCAGCAGACGGAGTATTAAGGGCCCGCTGGTACCTAGAGTACCCCTGCAAAAGAAATCTTAAAATAAAACAGACAGTTTGTTTTAATATTTTATTTTTCCGCACCTTCACCTGGGGAGCGGCAGCCTTTAAGCTCTATTACATGGCTGCCACTTCCCCCAGGACTTCCACGGAGTCTTCACCTGGAGGGCGACGGCTTTTAAGCTCTTTTACACGGCCGCCGCCCATCCAGGGCTTCCGCGGTATCTTCATGCTTCAGCTGGTCTTCTCTCCAGCTACCCTCCAGCTGAGGTGGCAGACCGATGATGTCGCGAGCCGTGATTGGCTCGCGCCGGCCATCTTTGAATTTAAAAAAATTGCGCTAAGGCGCCATTTTTGAAAAGGGCACGCTCGGCTCTCACCTTTGAAGTCAATGGTGAGAGCAGCTTATTGGCTGAGAGGCGGAAGGCTCGCCTCTCTCAGCCAATGAACGCTCTGCAGCGGGATTTCTAAACTGAAATCCCGGGTGGAGCCGTCATTCGGGTAGTAGTGTTCTTAGTGAACACTACTAACGTACGTGGGTCCGGGTATTTCCGTTTTGTTTTTTTTGCCAAGACCCTGGATTGTCTGAAGAGGACAGATCCACGCATAGGAGGTGGTGAGTATGGATTTTTTATTACAGGTAATCCATAGGATTATCTACTGGAGAAGAGGACAGATTGGCTACAGGAATACATAGGTGAGCATGTGAGATAGTGTGTGCATGTATGTTTTAATAACATTTTACTTTTCTATGGTGGGTGTATTCTGTGTTTTTTTAATATTGCTTTTGCTGTGGAACTACAGATACCAGCAGGCCCGTAATGCCCCGCATGCTGATACTTGTGGTTCTCCAAGTACCAGCATGCGGGGGAGGCTTGCTGGAAACTGTAGTTCCACAGCAAAAGCGAATATTTTAACTCTTTACTTGCACCACACTTTACACAATCAACCCGGCACCCACCGCTCCAGGGATGCCGGGTATAGCCCCGTGCTATCAGCCTGGGCCTGGTGTGCCCAGGGTTCCTCGGCCTGGGCTTACCAGCGGTCAGGAGTGATGCTTCGGCTGGGGGGCCTGTTGGAAGGGCTCTCCTGGCTGTGGCATCACCCCCCGCTAGAAAGAGTCCGGTGCTGATTCTGGTAAATACAGGGGGACCCTATGCATTTTCCCCCCCTGTATTTCCAGAACCAGGGCACAGTGCTGGTTGCGCTGAATACGGGGGACCTCTACATCATTTGTCCATCGTATTTTGGCAACCAGGGCTGGTTCTGACTAGCCCGGTGCTGGTTGTGCTTCATACTGGGGACCCCTACATCATTTGTCCCCTGTATTTAGCACAACCAGAACTGGGTCTCAAAAACCTGGTGCTGGTTGTTTTCTGGGGGGAGGGGTCACACCATTTTTAAAAAAAATTTAAAACACAGAAGCAGGTATCATGGATCGTCCAGTTCCGAGCCTGCATCTGTGTGCTGCTACCACCCCCGGGTCATAATGCCTGCACCCCTGGCGCCCGCACCGCCGCCACTGAGGCTTGCTATCATCCCCGGGTCCCGGCCGCAGTCAACGCCCGCTAACCCCCACCACCGCTAAAGCCCGCAAACGACAGCCATCTTTGTGCACCCAAGTGAAGCCACAGTGAGTACACCTGCTGGAGGCTCCTACTTAGGCTGCGCAACAAGTTGAAATTTCCCCTCTCTATAATGGCGCATTCCTGAGGTAATAGTTTAAAAACTGTAACTTTCTAATTTACCTGAATCATAAAAACACGTACCCGGGCACAATAGCTACTTAATAAAACAAACCCCAAGTCTAAATTTGCCCATACCCTGAGTTATGCCTTCCCAAAAATCCTCCATAGAGAACAGCAGAAAACTGGTCCTAATTGAGAATGTCAGAAAAAACTGACAGTTGGAACTTTAAATTACTCCCAAATCCTCATTTTTTATGTTTTTACCCTGGCATGCAGGACCCAGCGACAGTTCGACCCGTCCGTGCCAAATTTCAGCTTGGTAGCTCCTATAGCTTCCGGAATTCTCTATGGGAGAGTTACAGTTTTTTAGATGCAGCCTTAATATAAAGGGCACGACTGTGATCTTATAATATAGTCCAGAAATACCCCACAGTTGATATATTGATTCAGTCCCACTGGATTTAATCCTCTGCTGGTGTTTATTCTGCTGGCACAGCGTGTAAATTATCAGCGGGCTTCAAGTTGCTGGAGACCTACCACGCTGTTCTACCATTCATTCCAACACCAAAGGAGTTATATTAAACCGGTTTACCAACCAAGGGTTAATTGCAAGCCAGGATTTCTGGAAACCTGTACTTTTCCACCTAAGGGAGTGGAGAGTGACATTGCTATTCGGTTTCATCTGCCGGTGATTACCGCCCTGGAGATGGGGAAAGGTTACCAATACACCATTATATATGGTGTGTATATACATATCTTTTTACTGAATTTAATCATCATGTACTCATACATCTTGATAAACTGGACAATTTTTTATTGTATACGAGTCATTCCTCAGATACACGTTTTTATTAGTTGGGACTTTCTTTTTGGATACTCATTTTTAATCATTACTCAGTGCACGGATTGTTATACTTTTTCAGTTTACCTAACATTGTATTCAATATCCTAGGAACTGAAGTTCTATTGTGTTATTGATATTCTTATTGCTATGTTGTCAATAAATTGTCAAAACAGCTTTTAAGGAGTACTTTTTATAGTGGTTATAGGCGCAGACATTTATTCCTTGTCCATTTGCTTTTCTTAAGGGGCTTTGGCAGTATCCCTTTATGCCAGCTGCTAATAATCCGCCTATGATCCCTGGTTAAAGGGCACACCACTATATCACTTTTTCTTGAGATTATTTTGTGTTTAATGTAGTTAAAAAATTTTACACACACACACACGTGGGTCCTTGCTCATCTAGCCTCAATACACCATGTAACTCCTTTAGCAAAAACAGATCCCCGACACTAACAATGTGTCTATGCCCACAACAATGGAACATTGTAGCAGGATAATGCACCAAGTTGTCTAGAATTGTTGCAGGAAAAGGAGCACTCTGGAGTGTTTAGACAAATGGTGTGGCCGTTGCATCGGAGCACTGTTTGCGACTGAGTTTCTCAATCAGCATGCACAGATATACAAGTGATGCATATCAAATTAATCAGCAGTCTCCTGGTGCATCCTAGATGCTTCACTTGTGACCCATGGTTTGTACTTACTATAGTACTTTCTAGAGCTTGTGTATTACTAATAACTGGAGCACCCAATGGCATATTGGATACAAGGAGTGCCGGACTATTGGATTAATAGATAGATACCCACATACAGGTTGAGTCTCCCTTATCCAAATATTCCAAAATACGGATTTTTTTTTAGCATGACAGATAGTGAAACCTTTGCTTTTTGATGGTTCAATGTACACAAACTTTGTTTAAAGGCACAAAATTATTAAAAAGTATAAAACTATCTACAGCCTTTGTATATAAGGTATATGAAACAAATGAATTTCATGTATGTAGACAAACTTTGAGCCACAAAATTATTGAAATTATTATAGAAAATTACCTGCAGGATGTGTGTGTAAGGTGTATATAATATATAAATGCATTCTGTGTTTAGATTTGGGTCTCATTCCCAAGATATTTCATTATGGTATGAAATTATTCCAAAATACGGAATATTCCAACATCCAAAATAACCCTGGTCCCAAGCATTTTAGATATGGGAGACTCGACCTGTATTTACAGTATTTAATAAAAAGGCATCAGCACAGCATGCAGTCAATAGGTACTGCTGTGCTGATGCCTTTTTGGACTGTTGACAATGACCCTCAGGGATCGAAACATTGACTTATGATACACCTGTTGAATCAAAGCCTTCATTTTACTTATACTGGTGAGTGCCCTCTTTTGGCCCAAGTGACCATAACTTTTTCTATTATTGGTACAGGGACTGCCTGTTACCTTAGTGGAGCACCCCCTTTGCTCAATTTTGTTGGTATGCAAGTGTGGACTAAAATATATATATATATATATATATATATATACACACACATATATATATATATATATATATATACATATATATATATACACATATATATATATATATATATATATATATATATACATACATATATATATATATATATACATACATATACATACATACATACACACACCGTATATACTCGAGTATAAGCCGAGTTTTTCAGCACATTTTTTGTGCTGAAAAAGCACCCCCTCGGCTTATACTTGAGTCATGCCCGCATGGTACGCTGCTGAGTAGCGTACCATACGGGCCGCGGTGCAGACTGTGTCACTGTGACAGCCTGCACCGCGTGTGTAGCGCTGACCGGACGGAGTTCGGTCAGCACTACACACTGGCAAACACACAGCCGCCGAAGCCGGCAGCTATGTGTTTGGTATAATCAGCAGCCGCTGAGAGTCTGTCAGACTCTCAGCGGCTACTGCTGCTCCCACTGCGGGAGCCATCATCCGGCTCCCGCAGTGGGTAATGGGAGAGACGTCGTCATGACGACGTCTCTCCCATTATGCAAAGCGGCGGAGGAGCCTGTAGCAGCGTCGGGACCAGGAGCGGGGTTACAGGTAAGTGTTTGTTTTTTTTTACATTTCTTTCTACTGGGGGGGGGCTACTACCGGGGGGGACTACGAGGGGGGGGATATCGCTACTGGGGGCACTACCAGAGGGGGGGGATTAATAATGGGGGAACTACCAGGGGGGGGGATGTTGCTACTGGGGGCACTACCAGGGAGGGGGGGAATACTGGGGGCACTACAAGGGGGGATGTTGCTACTGGGGGCACTACCAGGGGGGGTTAATACTGGGGGCACTACCAGGGGGGGATATTGCTACTGGGGACACTACCAGGGGGGGGGGGATTAATACTGGGAGCACTACAAGGGGGGGATGTTGCTACTGGGGGCACTACCAGGGGGGGTTAATACTGGGGGCTCTACCAGGGGGGATATTGCTACTGGGGGCACTACCAGGGGGGGGGGGATTAATACTGGGGGCACTACCAGGGGGGGATTACTACCAGTAGCTGCTGCATTTCCCACCCTAGGCTTATACTCGAGTCAATAAGTTTTCCCAGTTTTTCGTGGTAAAATTAGGTACCTCGGCTTATATTCGGGTCGACTTATACTCGAGTATATACGGTATATATATCTATATATATATATCTGTCTCCAATGGTACAACATCATAAAAGGGGTCAACTCAATAGTGCGAGTTAGGTCCTGCAATCCGTTTTTATGGCAAATTTGCACAACCAATTGCATGTGCAATTCAGTTCCTAACTTGCATTGCATTTTCACTGCAAATACACATTTTTTTCATGCACAACCCAATAAAGACATCTCAGATTCAAGGTGAATTTTTCTAAAAAGCTCATAATGTGTTAAATGATGTAGGATATGCATTTACAGATGTTGGTATTGATGGCAGTGGGGTTTTAGAACTTGCAGATGGGAGTGTTTTTTTCCAACTTTTTATAAAAACACTGAAAAATCACATTTAACACATTTCGGGCAATCAATACGAAGTGGTCCAAATGTGAATTTTCTGGTTGCTTGACTTTTTTTTAAATAATTTTTGGTCAGTTATCTCCTCTATAAGCCTATAGTTCAAAACCCCTATTTTTTTTTTTTTTCTACTACAGTACCTGTACTTGCTTTTTTTTTCGAAATGGAGGTTATCCTTAAATCATGGCAGACCATGATTTTCGGGTTTCTATGCATTTACGCAAACATCTCAGGAATAGGATGTGGTAGAGCCTTGGAGCAAAAAGAATTGTTCATAGCTTACCTTATTTCACTTTAAGTCTAAACTTTTAATACTGTGTACTTTAAATTTATGTGAGTGATGAATGAGTATTGCATTGTAATTTCACTTATGCATTTTTTAATATTGTAGTGACAAAATTTCAGAATTACAATTTAATGGTGAAAAAGAGGACTCAATGAGAACAAAATATTTGCAAAAATATGACTGTTCAGGGTGTTCCTGGGTCCAGGAGCTACCATCAATATGATCCTCTGTCAGACAGCGAGATTAAATGCTACTTAACTTCAACCTCTGCAGAGTATGAAGAAGTCCAAGTGAGCAAGTCTGTCCCTATCACAATCAGGATCAAAGACACAGTTGCCTCTGTGTGTGGCGGACAGTGGTGGCTGGGGAAAGTGGATGACAGCAGCTTGCAGAACAAGGATATTCACATGGTTTTCTACCATACATCAGGACCAAGGACCTCATTTCAAAAGAACAAGGAATCAACCTGGGTTCCTGTGAAAAATATTCTAAGGAAATTGAATGCAATGGAGCTGACATCGACTGGACGATCACACAATATTCAACCTAAACTTACTTTGAGATTTCTCACCTAATGCTGAAACACCAAATGTAATCACTTGTGAGTACATAAAAAGTTAAAAATTTTAATTCCCTATTAAAAAATAAACCTGTAACTTTACACATTCAATAAGGCTTGGAGAGAAAAAAAAAATACTGTACCAACCGAACAGCTCCTAATTTCCACTTTACAGGCAGTGTTTGAAAAATGACAGTTAGGAGCAGATTGGTTGGTACTCTCTCGCTCTCTCCATTTTATCTCTCTTCAAGGTTTAGCGTATAGACCTCTAAGTCCAGTATTACAAACTTTTATGGAGCCTGTAAAAAATGTTTTCCTATTTTATGTATCAATAACAACTTCATTCTGCCTTCAGTCTCAAAATTTAACATTTTCACAGCAGTTTACAATCATATGGACCTTGCTTTGAGCTAATAATTACATTTTTCCTATTTTGCCAACCCGAGATTTTTAGGCCAAAAGTTAGTAAAATTTTGAAAAAAAATAATAATTTAATAATGTAATAACAGTAGGACACAAATCTCAGATTTCAGCATTTTTGGTAACAAACTAGTAGTACAGCCATGGCCAAAAGTTTTGAGAATGACACAAGTATTGGTTTTCACAAAGTTTGCTGCTTCAGTGTTTTTAGACCTTTTTGTCGGATGTTACTATGGTATACTGAAGTAGAATTACAAGCATTTCATTAGTGTCAAAAGCTTTTATTGACAATCACATTAAGTTTATGCAAAGTCAATATTTGCAGTGTTGACCCTTCTTTTTCAAGACCTCTGCAATTCGCCCTGGCATGCTGACAGACAATCAACTCTGCACTGGTGGTGCCCCGATACCGCAGCTGAAATCAACTTTAGGAGACGGTCCTGGCGCTTGCTGGACGTTCTTGGGCGCCCTGAAGCATTCTTCACAACTATTGAACCTCTCTCCTTCAAGTTCTCGATGAGCCGATAAACGGTTGATTTAGGTGCAATCTTACCATCAGCAATATCCTTGCCTGTGAAGCCCTTTTTGTGCAAAGCAATTATGACTGCACATGTTTTCTTGCAGGCAACAATGGTTAATAGAGGAAGAACAATGATTTCAAGTTCCACCCTCCTTTTACAGCTTCCAGTCTGTTATTCTAGCTCAATCAGCATGACAGTGTGATCTCCAGCCTTGTCCTTGTCAACACTCTCACCTGTGTTAACGAGAGAATCACTGACATGATGTCAGCTGATCCTTTTGTGGCAGGGCTAAAATGCAGTGGAAATGTTTTTGGGATTAAGTTCATTGTCATGGCAAACAGGGATTTTGCAATTAACTGCAATTCATCTGATCACTCTTCATGACATTCTGGAGTATATGCAAATTGCCATCATAAAAACTGAAGCAGCAGACTTTGTGAAAACCAATACTTGTGTCATTCTCAAAAAACTTCTGTCCATGGCTGTACATATGTGGACCTCTGACAAATTAAAAACCTAATATTTCTTTCCAAGCTGAGATAATGGCACCTTGAACAGTCATATTTTCACAAATATTATTGTTCTTGCTGGGCCCTCTTTTCCATCATTGCTGGGCCCTCTTTTCCATCATTAAAGTGAAATAAGGTAAGCGATGCATCGAACCAAAACTGTAGCCCAAACTTTGCTGAGAACAATGGTTTTTGTCCCAAAGTCAGTCTTGAGATATTTGCATTTGCGTAAATGCCTAGAAACACGAATATTGCAGTCTGCCATGATTTAAGGTTGGCCACCATTTAGAAAAGGAAGAAAGTATAAAAAATATTAGTGTTTTTGAACTATTGGAATATAGGAGAGATAACTGACAAATAATTTTTTTTAAAAAAATGCGCAAGCAACTGTTGTTGGACCACTTCATATGGATTGACCCATTTTTCTGTACCCCAAAATATTGTAAAAGACTTAAATTTGCTGAATAACCACTTGTTGCCTATAATTTTTTCATCATTAATAAAAAAATGCAAATATCAGTTATTTGACACATTTTAAGAACCTCCAGTACTTTACTTATGGTCACTAATAGATTCTATATGGTCTTGCTACTGTATCTTAGCTGCCAAATTTTAGGGGGTTAAAGATGGTTTTCCAACTTTTTCATGCACTTCTGCCAGGTCGTTTATTGTAGAAAAGTAATGTAGTTTGCAGCAAAATGCCATTTCTAAATTAAATTTGCATTGCCACAATGTTTCATGCTGTACTGTACCATCTAATTGAAATTACCCAAAAATTGATTACATTCTCACATATGAAATGCCACGTACTAAAGCTCCTGAAAGATGACAGTTTACAAGATGCCAATCTTTAATTTTTTTGTTTCACATCCAACAAATTTAAGTTATGCTGTACCTGTCTGGTTATAATGCATCCAATTTAACATGATTTCTGGCGCACGATACCACCTTGTAGCCACATATCCAGTCATCTCTTCATCTGTATGCCGTGCCAAACCAAAGTCAAGAATCTAAACGCAGTGAAGAAAAAAAAAAAAAAAGACGACATTGTTTAAGAAACCCAAAACAATATGAACATTATGCTCTCAATATATAGTCAGTGGAGCCTATGGGTGGGCGTGTGTTTCACTGACCTGTCAGTATCTGTCCCTCAGTCCTACTTCTATTTGTCTGCAGGGCCGTAGGGAGGGCGGTGCGACAGGGGCAGTCACACAGGGTGAAGACCCCTGGGGTGACAGAGTCACAGCCCCTCAGCCTCTGCATCAGAGTGCAGTCAGCCAGTATCGGTATTGCAATGCCGGCCGAAGCGTCCTTTATGCGCACTGGCCATGCAGCCTTGTAAAGCTGGTTGTCCAACTAGTGCTGCAGTGCAGCTGTAAAAAGGCATTCCTGGCAGCATGCAGGGAGCACTGAAGACTTGTTTCGAGGCTGTTTGTCCTGTCAGCGAGTCTGTGTGTCATAAGTACTGTGAGTAGCCCATGCAGAAGCTAGGTTGCATAATTGCACCACCAAGCACTGATATCTCACACTAAGCACTTTTATTAGTTTGCAATATCACAATCAAATATACTTACATTGCCTTTTCTGTATTCTCGCTTTACACTTTTCCCTGATCGCCACACTTCCACCCACTTTTCCTCTCTAGCCTAGCCATTTTGGATTCTATAATTCAGCCTGCAATACCCAGCCTATCACTCAGAACTATCTCTGTGTCCGGCGGCTGCGCACTGAGCGGTGCACGGCCAGCGCCGTACTTACTAGACCCTGGGCACTAGAGTGGGCACAGGTCACCGGGAAAATGGCCGCGACTGCATACGTCGGCGGACATTTTCCAGTAATTTTTACAGGAGCAGAGACCGGAGCCGACTTGGGACTCCAGAGAGGTAAGTTTTATGGGTGCAGGGTGTGCGGTGCGGGCCCCTCTGGACCCAGGGGCTTGTGTGCCCCGTACACCCTGCACCCATTATAAATATGCCCCTGCCTATCATAAAATATGTGGACAAACAAAGGCAACCATGTCCATAGCAACATAATTGAACCTAAACATGGCAGGTAACCACAATTTACTTTTACAGAGTATCAACAAACAAAAAACTTTTGGCCTAGGTGTGCTGTGAAAAACACACTGATCCTTTAGGGCACCACAATTGAAAGTTTGGGAACTACTGAACAAATCCAAATGAATGAGTCTAATAAGAGAACATCATGCTCCAGGACAACTACTGTATTTTGAAGCAAATAAAGGTACTTGTCATTTTAACCTCATCACCTCCATAAGAACATTTCTTATTTATGTGCACAGCTCACTTCAGTGAGTAAAAGGAAACTGCTCCAATAGACCTTTAAAAGGTGGGATGGCTACAGATGTGTATACATACATCTAGCCTCCTTGTGTGAGAAACAGTCCTAGTCGCGCCATGCCATGTTGATACTCGGTAGCGCTGAGCGTCTTTTCATGCGACCTTTTCCCTTACAGTGCATCTTATTCGCAATGCAATGCGAATAGGACGCACAAACAGCTTATGCTCATTAACATTATATGCGGTATGCCTATATTCTGTGTGCAACTGCAGGTGCATCTGCATGCAAAATGCAGTCGCACACAGAATATAGGCATGCTGCATATTTTATATTCTAAGAAGCACTGTAAAGGGGAAAAAAAAACAAACGCACGAAAAGACGCTCGGCACTACCAAGTCGCAAGCGCACGGAGGACAGATGTAGACACATCTGTATCTCCTTAAAACAAGTCTAACTCATTTAGGGGTCTATTTACTAAGTAGTGTTAGGAGACAGAGTGAAAAGTGATAAGATGCCAGCCAATCAGCTCCTAACTACAGTCTCCTAACACTGCTTAGTAAATAGACCCCTTATTCCTAAGCCAGCGCCGGAGATAGTGTTTTTTTCATACAGTCTCAGATCAAGCTTCAGAATGTAAAATCTTTTATAAAATACAACCCATAAGGTATTGATGCCTAAATTAGGAATTAGTCTTTTTTCAGATCCTGATCATAGTAATATATTGTGGGCCAGTTTTGACACTAGTGCGTAACGCATCACTTATTTTTTTTAATTACAGACATGCAACTAATCACTTACTTTCAGCTCACAATCTTCATTCACAGCAAGGTTGCTGGGTTTCAAGTCCTGAAGGCAAAAAAAACACACGCACAATGAGATAAATATGGCTTGAGTTTACATTTACACAGACATTGTTTTATGTTGGTTTAAAACTTAATATACAAGATAATTATAGAAAAAAATTCAAATTACAGCTAAAAGACATGCAGTAGCCTCAAGCCAATTTCCACTCTTTTCATTGCATTGTTAGGGCACAATTAATAGCGGCGCTTACATTCTGGTGCTGAATACAAATGTACCGATTTGGTTGCCAATATGCAATTGACTAGATGACCATGTATATAGGTCCAAATATGCTTGGCTAAAAATAAAATGGAAGATGTGGGTTCTACAACCAAACTAGAAATAGTAAATGTATTGCCAATTTTAAATAGTCATACAATTGCCTAATGAATGACATAGTGAAACAAAGGTCTATGGGGTAAGTTTACTAAAGTGAGAGTTTTTAGAAGCAACTTTTAAAAATGTGGGTGCCCATAGCAACCAGATTCTAGCTATCATCTTCTAGAAGGTGCTAGTTAAATGCTAAGTAGAATCTGATTGGTTGCTATGGGAAACATCACTTCTAAAACTCACTTCTAAAAACTCTCCCTTTAGTAAATTTACCTCTACGTATGCTCAAACTTCTGACAAAGTGGCTGTTCTCTAATCTATGGATAGAGATAAAATTGTGGTAGAGACTGGTGCGCACCAGGTAAGCAGTCTACAGATTTTTTTGGTGTAAGTGTATCACCTTATGCACTTAAAACAACAAAATACCATCCAATATCACCAAAACTTATCCACAGGCGCTAGATCGAGCTTCTTGAGATGTTGATATTTCTCAACTTTAGATGTCCTCCCCTTTAGAGTTTGGAAGTCTTGTTATTCATATATGGTATAGGTTTTTTCCAAAATAGGGTGATATGGTCACAGTTCAAAAAGGTATCAAATAATATCAAAATTGTATATTCGTACCAGAAAAAAAATGTCTCATATGAGCTTTTGGGGTTTAGCTTGCAACTCTCAATTGTGGATGACGTTGCTCCCCATAGTCACTCCCGAACATTTTTTTTCTGGTACGAATCTGGAAGCTCGATCTAGCGCCTGTGGATAAGTTTTTGTGATATTGGATGGTATTTTGTTCTCTAATCTAAATAAACTACTGTAAGGTTTGTCAGCTATGCGAAACTGGTTTAAAGCTCCCAGTGTTGACGGATTTATTCTACTAGTACTACAGTGAGATATGGAAATTGAAATGTGGCAAGTAGGGATGGATAGTGAATATCGATATAGGCTATAACTATATTTTGGGAGTAACATTGAAAAATATACAATAAAAATTATAGATCAGCTGTATTAATTTGGCCAAGCTATACATCAAGCAAACGAAAAAGGGGGAGCAATGAACATTTAACCTCAAAAATTTTGGATAATATGACAGTTATGGTAAAAATGACCTTTGTTAATTCTCTTTCTTCGAAGTCCACAGGGAGACATTGGGATGTAGGTGGGACCTGGTGGAATGGGCACCAACAGCAAAGCTTTTCAAACCCAGGATGCACTGGTCTTTCCTCCTATATCCTGCCCACAGCCTGAGGGCACTGCAGTTTTGTTAACAAGCCCAAGGCAGGAGCAGGACAGTAGAGAAGGAAGACTGGTACACTGAAGAATCACACTCTCACACAGAGAAGGAAACGAGTGACCAAGAGAAGACATCCATAGAAGCCAGGTGCCATGTGGACCCTATGTACTGCGAAGAAAGATATAACAAAAAGGTAAGTTTAACATAACTAATTTTCTTCTTCAGTGTCCATAGGGCTCCACAGGGAGCCATGGGGGATGTCCCAAAGCAGTGTTTCAAGAGCGGGAACTCTCCTGCAATGATAGGAGTACCCTACGCCCGAAAGAAGCATCCTGAGATGCAAATGTATCACAGGCATAAAACCTAAGAAAGGTGTGGAGAGAAGACCAGGTGGCCGTCTTGCATAGCTGTTCAGCTGAGGCGCCACGCCGGGCTGCCCACAAGGGAGCCTCAGAGCGAGTAGAATGAGCAGATACTGTAGTTGGCACAGGAAGACAAGGCTATGTGTAAGCCTGTGAGATAGATTCGCATGACTATCTGGTCAGAGTCTGTTTGTTAGCTGGCCATCCCTTCTTGTGGAATCCATATAGGACAAAGAGGGAGTCAGATTTCCTGATGGAAGTAGTACGGTCCACGTAGATCTTTAGAGCACAGACCACATCCAAAGATGACTCCCCAGCCGAGAGGTCTGGTGAATGAAAGGCCGGAACCACAATTTCCGCATTCAGGTGGAAGCGAAAAACCATCTTGGGAAGGAAGCCTGGGCCTGTTCGAAGAACAGCCCTATCCTGATGAAATATAAAAAAGGGTGAGCGGCATAAAAGCCCCCCTAAATCAGATGCTATAACCAGAAGAAACAGTCTTTGTAGTGAGCCATTTGATATCCACCGATTACAGAGGTTCAAATGGAGGTTCCTGAAGTGCTTTGAGCATCACTCACAAATCCCATGGAGCCACAGGAGGGACAAAGGGAGGTTGTACCCGTAGAACATGCACGAACTTGCACGAAGGTGTGGACATCCGGTATAGAAGCAATCTTGCACTGAAACCAGATAGACAAAGCAGAAACTTGAACTTTGTGAGATGCTAGACGGAGGCCTAGATCCAGTCCAGCCTTAAGAAAGGCAAAAATTCAAGAAGCTTTAAAGACCTCGGGGTCACAGTTTCGTGGAGCACACCATTGGAAATATGAATACCATATTCTGTGGTAAATCCTGGCTGAGGCTGGTTTACGTGCTCTGAGCATGGTCTGGACCACGGAGCTGGAGCATCCCTTAGCCGTTAGGAGGGATGTCTCAAGAACCAAGCTGTTAAAGACAGATGGGCTGGGTCTGGATATAGACATGGACCCTGAGACAACCGGTCCACTCGTCGAAGAAGTAGAAGAGGAACGTCTATAGAGAGTCTTAGAAGATCAGAGTACCAATGACGTCTGGGCCAAGCCGGAGCTATTAACAGGACTGTGCCTCCCTCCTGTCTGAATTTCAGCACTTGAGGAAGCAGGGATATTGGAGTGAAGAGATATGACAACTGGAAGGTCCATGTCAACGACAAGGCGTCTATAAAGGCCGCGTCGTTGTCCTTTGTTCTTGCTCCATAAACAGTTTGTTTTTGTTGTCTTGAGGCCATGAGATCCACTTCTGGAAGACCCCATTTGTCCACCAGAAGCTGAAAGACTTCTGGATGTGGAGCCCATTCTCCTGCATGCACGTAGTGACGGCTGAAGAAATTTGCTTCCAAACTGAGAATCCCCAGGATGAACACTGTGGAGATGGCTGAGAGATTGCGCTCAGCCCATGTGAGAATGCGGGACACTTGTCAGTGCTGATTGACTTCGAGTGCCCCCTTGAAGATTGAGGTAGGCCACAGCCGTGGTATTATTGGACTGTACTTGTACTGGCCTGTTTTTCAGAATATTCTGAGCCAGAGTGAGAGAGCTCTGTAGATGCCTTGAAGTTACAGGATGTTGATTGGCAACATTGCCTCGACTGGGGACCATCGGCTCTGGAAGGAGTGTTGGCCGGTTACTGCGCCCCACCTTCAGAGGCTTGCGTCTGTGTTGAGGAGAGCCCAGTTGAGGGATCCAAAAGGGACGACCCTGGTTCAAATGGGGAGTCTATAGCCACCAGTCTAGGGACAGGCAAAACTCTGGGAAGGGGGGGGGGGGGGGGGATCATCGTCTGGGACTAGGGGCAGGCGAACCTCGGGGGGTTTGGGCTCATTGTCTGGGATTTGAGCAAATGGGGTAGCCAGTTTCACCTACAGAGGATCAGGTGTTGTAGGGGCCTGGAGAGAAACTGGGCGAACTCCACCATGTTGAATGTGGACACCATTGATCCCAAGGCCTGAATTTCAGAGTGAATCGACACGCTGCGATTGTGAGGAAGTCAGCATAGTCTGTACTGTAGTGCTGAAATCTTGTCTGCCTTCTGGAAGATTCTCTGAACTCAAGAGTCCAGGAGGGCTTCCAAATGTACCATCCTTTGAGAGGGTCAAGGAAGACTTTTTCCAGTTGATCTTGATCAGCCGTGTATTTGTAGAAAGGTAACTTACCTACAGATGGCATTGAATAGTCTCTGAGGAGCTAGCCAACAGCAAGGATCGTCCAAGTATGGGAGCAATATGATCCCTTGACGACAAAGAGGCCACCATAACTGCCATGATCTTGGTAAAGACCCAAGAGGCAGTTGAAAGGCCAAACGGCATAGCCTGAAATTAGTAATATTGCTGTAGCACTATAGCAAACCGGAGATATTGTTAATGAGAAGTAGCTATAGGTACATGTAGGTAAGTGTCCTGAATGTCCAGGAATCCCATAAAATCTCCAGGCTCCATAGCTAGGTTAATAGAAGAGAGAGATTCCATAGGACACTTGGGCACCCTCATAAACTTGTTCAGAGATTTCAGATTGAGGATAGGCCGATGAAACCCACTGGGCTTATGAACTAAGAAAAGGGTAGAATAATAGCCCTTTCCCTGTTGTGAGGAGGGGACCCAAATTATTACTCCTTAAAGGCCTTGGTGGAGTCCGATGGAGATCCTGTGCAAAAGAACTGTTGGGGGTGTCACCTCAGGAAGGAGAGGGCGCATCCGCGGGAGACCACTTCTCTTACCTAGTTATCTGATGCCAAACCTGGGCAAATTGAAGAAGTCGGCCTCACACCCAGGGAGAGGCCCGCCCCATCAGGATGCAGGCTTGTCCACAGACTTGGCAGGTTAAAGTCTAGTAGCCCAGGCCTGATTGGCCCTAGTCTTGGAGGCCTTAGCTGTCTGTTGTCGTGGAAAGGACTGACCCTTAGCTTTGACTTGAGGGCGAAAGGAATGAAAGGATGACGTGATAGGTTTTATATTATAGGTAGAGGGCAGGAACGCCGTCTAGGAAGCTGCCAAAGTAGTCACAATCTTATCTAGCTCTGGACTAAATAGGATGTCTCCCAAATAAGGGAGAGACTCCAGAGCCCGTTTTGAGTCTGAATCTGCTTTCCAGGAACGGAGCCAAACGATACAGCGGGCTACTACCAAAGAGGCAGATATCCTGGAGGCCAGGAGAGCCGTATCCATAGCTGCCTCACCTAAGTAGGAGGCTGCATCCCTAATGTGAGATACATAGGAGAGTTGCTCCAGCATCAGTTGAAGTGTTTCTTCTAGGGCCTCTGCCCAAGTCTCATTGGCTTTCGCCACCCAGGCTGTAGCCCTAGCAGGACGAGTAATAGCTCCTGTAAGAGAATAAATAGATTTATGACAAGCTTCTATAAGTCTATCTGTAGTCTCCTTCAATGATGTAGCAGTATGAATGGGTAACGTGGCATTTTTAAATGAACGAGTTACATGAGAATTCACCGCCGGGGCAACTTCCCATTTAGAGCAAATCAATAGATGGAAGAGGGTAAAAGGAACTGAACAGTTTGGGAATTTGAAACCTTTTACCAGGCATATTCCATCCTTCACTCATGTGATCAGATAGCTGGTCTGATTGAGAGAACTCTGGTAAAACTACCTTTTGTCGTTTAAAAAAATGCATTATTTTTCTTTGGAGGAGGTTCACCCTTTTCTATTTTAAAATGGATTTTACAGCTCTGACAAGAGCAGGTATATCTAGTTTAGAGGGTGGCTCCTCTTCTCCAGAGACAGAGAGGTCTGCGTCTTCTGCCTTCCCAGATGATATGTCAGTATCAGATAACTGAGTGGACTGGGAGGATAACAGAGCACGTTTAGAGGGTTTAGTAGGTAAAGGCTTTTCCCTTTGTAGCAAGGCTGTAGGTAGTAGCCAAACTCTGTACTGAGGTAGACAGCATGTCTACCCATGGGGGAGGCAAAAGATTTGCAGGAAGTACTTGCTGTGGCCATCCCACAGGTGGAGCCACTACAGGAACCACTCTGTTCCATAATTTTTGCCAGCATCTGTGAAAAGGCTGTCCAGGGTGGGTCCTGAGAGAGAGACACCGGGGCTGAGGGACCATTAGTGCAAAGCCCATCCTGAATGAAGTCATCTGGGGCTAAGCCCTCTGAACAGGAGTTACAGGACAACAGAATAGGGGCACGATCCTTAGGATGTTTGTTATTCTTTTCTCTGCCAGCCATATTAATTATACAGTGCAGTGAAAACACTGCAGTATGTGAAATATGGCACAATGTAGTGCGCAGTCACGCTATATATGACCCAATATCCAACAGCGCTATATATGGCACCATGTAGTATGCAACAGCACTATATAAGGCACAAGGTAATGTGCAACAGCGCTATATATAGCACAATATAGTGTACAATTGTGCTACTGGTGGCTCCCCTGGAGAAAAAGCGCTATATACGTATTAATAATATGCATCTGTGCCAGTAGGTTAATGCCCCGGTCTAGTGGAGTAGTGGGAGAACCAGTGTCCACATCAGCACCTCTGGTCTGTCTCCTGAGACCGGAGGCAAGACTGACTAATAGGTGGGTCCCCGGGAACGGGGTTCCACCCTATCCATCCCCTGTATACAGTGTTCTCCCCAGAAATTTTTTCCAGCTGGGTGGCATCAAGAAGTAGCCGGGTGGGGGCCTTCGCAATAATAACATGTTTTAAACCCTGACCTTATAATGATTTAAACTTGAAATAACATTTTATATATTAATTATCCTTATTAGAGGCCCAGTCTGATTATGAAAAAGCTACAAATAGGATCTGGTCCTTTGTATACAGCTCCCAGATACTGTCCCCATTTGCAGGCTCCCAAAGTGCCGGGTGGTAGGCTGTTTCTTGCCGGGTGATGCACCCGCAAAAAACAGCCTGTGGAGAACACTGGTATGTCAAAACTGGCTGCAGTCTGGGGGTCTGGGGAGCCTGCTAGCTAGTCCCCCTCGAATCCCCACCGGGAGTACCTAGCGCAGATTTAGTGTCATGGCACCGGAGGGGTGAAGGGGTGGCAGCAGACGTCCGGAAGACAGTCTGGTGCTGCTCACCCTTCTGGTAGAATTAAAAGTTAAATTAAATAGAATCAAAACAAATCAAAGTTTTGGCTGCATAAGGCAGCCCCCTGTTATAATGGTGGTCCAGCTCCTTGCCGGACACCAACGAAACTGAAGTGTCCTCAGGCTGTGGGCGTGGTATAGGGGGAAGGACCGGAGGTTCCTGGGATTGAAAAGCTTTGCTGTTGGTGTCTGGTCCTCGAGGCCCCACCTACACCCCAATGTCTCCCTGAAGAAGCCCTATGGACCCTGAAGAAGAAACAGTACATTACTGTACCATTCAAAACAGGGTGATGAGCAAAATGTTTATTTTTCATTGCTCTGGTTGCTAGGAGCAAGGGAACGCATGTAATAAATGTATTCACAATCATGCACTAAAAATAAATGAAGATTGAAAGGCAGTTGCTCTTCTAGGAATACCAATGTTTCTATGCCAAAGGAGCCTTAAAACAAACCATTAATACTTTAGATAACAAGAGATATGGTAAGAACTTACCTTATCTCTGTTTCTACGAAGTCCATAGGGTCCACAGGGTTGACCTTAGGTTTATAGGTTGGGAACCAAATCCGGGCACCACGCAGTTAAAGCTTTTAGCTCCCAGGATGCACTGGGTCCACTCTCCCTACAACCCCGCTCCCAAGCCAGAGGCAGCTCAGGGCAGGCGCCCTGTGGACCCTATGGACATCGTAGAAACAGAGATAACAAAGGTAAGTTCTTACCATCTCTCGTTTTCTACTTCAGGGTCCATAGGGGGTCCACAGGGTTGACCTTGGGGATGTCCCAAAGCAGTCCTTATAAGGGTGGGGACGCTCCTGTGCGGAGAGGAGAATCTGTTGCCCAAAGGAAGCATCCTGAGAGGCAAAGGAAACCAATGCATAGAACCTTAAAAAGGTGTGGACAGAAGACCACGTGGCCACCTAGCAGAACAGCAGAGACGCCACAGCAAGCCGCCCACAGCCCGAGTAGAATAAGTATCAACCAAAACAGAAAGGCCTAGTCTATGTGTAGGCCCCTGAAATAGTCATACAAAGTCATGTAGCCAATGTCAATTTATTGGCCGGCCATCCTTTCCTGTGAAAGCCAAAGACCACAACTAAGGAGTCTGATTTCCTGAAGGAACTTGAACGGATCACATAAATCCTGAGAGGCCGGACCCCAGTCAATGAGGCCACACCAGCCGAGAGGACTGGTGACTGAAATGTCAGTACCATAAGTTCCGGAATAATATGGAACTTAAAAATCGAGAGAGAGATCAAGATCGAGATCGAGAGAGAGAGAGACCCAAGCCAGCTGGAAGGAATGCCAGAATTTTTTTAAAATCCTAAAACACAGGAGGATCGAAGCGACAGGTATGATACCATAATAATTATATATGCCACAGTCTGTGGTAGATCCCAGCAAAAGCTGGTCTATGTGCTCTAAACATCTCAATGATGACAGAGCCAGGGAAGCCTTAGGACCACAGTAGGGACGCAGTCAAAGACGAACAATCCAGGTCAAAACAAGGACCCTGAGACAACAGGTCTGGATAGTGAAGCAGCAGGAACGGAGTATCGATGGCGAGACTCTGAAAATCTAAGTACCCGTGATGTCTGGGGCAATCAGGAGCCACCAGCAGGACAGCACCTCCGTCTTGATTGAAAAACTTCCAAAGACCTCAAGGAAGAAGGGAGAGCGGAGGAAACAGGTACACAAAGTGGAAGGACCACTTCACTGACAATGCGTCAACGAAGGTTGCTTCAGTACCTCAAGAGCTGGACTAACACCGGCAGTGTGATAGAGTCAGAAAGCCATGAGGACCCCCTCTGGGAGGCCCCCTCTGCTCACTAGAAGTTGGAGACCAGTCCCCGGGATGCACGTCGTGACGGCTGAGGAATTCCGCTTCCCAATGGAGAACTCCCGGAATGAACACTGCAGAGATGGCCGGGAGGAGACTCTCGGACTATGTCAGAATGTGTTACACTCCCGTCATTGCTACCCAATGACCAGTGTCTCCTAGATGTAAGCCACTGCTGTGACTGAAACGTTTCAGGTTCACCATGAAGTCTGTGTTAGGCCAGAGTGAGGGCCCAAGACAGCTTAAAAAGTTCCAACAAGTTAATTGGCAGGGCGGAAGCGACAGACGTCCAACAGCCCCGAAAAGGGTGTGGACCGGTCACAGCACTTCAGAGACTGGCGTCCGTAGTAAGGATTACCCTAGATGAGATGGCTATAACCACCCAGATAGAAACAGACACATCTCTAAACAGTGATCCGATGGAGAAAACCGTTCCATCTGGAGAGGATCAGTCTTTGCAAAGGCCTGGAATGGAACAGAGCATATACCAGCCTTCTGAAGGTAGACACCCTGGATTCCAGAATCCACATGACAGAGTGTATAGACACTCAACTGTGGAGACATCTGCGCGCTCGTACTTAAAAAGAGTGGAGATCTTGTCTGATGTTAGAAAGGATTCTCCGATTCTGAGAATCCAGCAGGGCTCCCAGATGAATTACACCCTGTGAGGAATTCAGGGAGGACTTTTCCCCAGTTGATTAACCCTTCATGCTAGTGAAGGGAAGCAATGGATAACTGGAAAGGTCTTCAAAGAATCCTGGTGATCGGATACCCTGAACAGATGGACTGTCATAACAGCCATAAATCTGGTAAACCCCGGTGGGGCTGTGGACAGTCCAAAGGGCAGAACCTGAAAACTGGAAGAGTTGCTGTGGCACAGCAAACCGGAGCTATCGCTGATGAGAGGGCTCTATAGGTACGTGTCCTGAATAACCAGCGATACCATAAAGTCCCCAGGATCCATAGCTTGGATGATGGAGCGTAGGGGGTTCCCTCCTGAACCTAGGCCCCTTTAGGATTGGTTCAGGGATTTCAGATAGAGGATAGGCCAATGAGTACCATTCGGCCTCTGCACCAGAAATAAAAGGTAAAATAACCAGACCCTCGCTGAGATAGCGAGGCTGGCATAATTACCCCTGCTTATCGCAAGGACTGTACGGCTTTCTGGACTTGAAAGGCCTTGTTTGGGTCTGAAGTAAGGCTTGTGTAGCAAATTATGTGGGGAGGCCGTCTGAGCAATGAGACGGCGCACCCGTGAGAGACTTCACCTCTTACCCAAGTGTCCGTGGTGACTCGACACCAGCACTGGGCGAACTGAGAAAGTCGGAATCTCACTCTGGGATCCCCCAGATGAAGACATGTCCCGTCATGCTAAAGGTTTGTCCTTCAGTTTTAGAAGCAGTGGATGACCAGGTCTGCTCGGTACTGGGTATGGCGGCCCTTGTGGAGACCGACAGCCTAGGAAAAGACTGGCCTTTAGGCTGTCCCTGAGGACAAAAAGACAACAGATTTAGTCCGAGGCCTCGTAGTGGGAGTAGCTGAAGGCGGAAATTTGCCGAGTGAAACGGCCAACATTGCTACAATCTGGTCAAGGTCAGGACCAAACAAGATCTCCCCAAAATAGTCAATTTTAAGGCCTATCATGGAGACTACCTCTGCCGTCCATGAGCACAGCCCTAGGGTATGGTGGCGGATACAGTCGCAGACGAAACCCTGAAGAGTAGGAGACCGGCATCCAATGTCCAATGACCGGCTCCAATATATGAAACTGCATCTTTAAATGTGAGCGACAAAATGTGTCTGATTCCCAGAAGTTTGGCCTGCGATGGCCATGGTTGGATGGGCAACAGCCCCTGAAAACGTGTATATTGATTTCAGGCAAAGTCACCACTTACGGTTCTGTAGAATCCGTCCGGGCAAGGATGGGAGGCGTAGTAAGCTCTCTTAATCAGACAAATAACATGAGGATCCACCCCAGGAGGTGATTCCTATTACTTGCAATGACCCTCAGGGAATGGGAAACATGAGGCCCAACGCTCTTGTGATACCTCTTATCTGGCAATTGCCCGACCTCCGCCATGTGATCCACCTGCTGGTCAGACAGGGGAAAACAGCCGAAGACACTTTAATTGCTTAAACTGAGGGTGTTTTGATTTTATGTGCAGGTTCAACATCCTCTATAACCAGGATGGACATGACCACCAGCCCCAAGGCAGGGATAAAAAATACTTGGTTTAGACACCCCCTCGTGTGAAGAAGTCCGACACCTCATCCAGTGCACCCTTGGCTAACGATCTGTGTTAGACAGCAGTGTAAACTGGACAGTAACCACCGGGCGTTTATTACGCCATTTTGTGTACTGTAGAAACAACATCCACCCAGGGTGGCTGTTGAGGTAGTCCCTGCCAGGGAAATGACAAACCCTGGTAAGGAGCGGTAGTCTGTGTCACAGGGGTAATTGCAAGAACTGCGAGATACCCTGATTGGGAAGGGTAGCATGCTGAAGCAACCCAGAGTGGTTTGCAACTAAGGGGGCCGCCAGGCGATCCGCAAGGCAGGTCAGTGTCCAGAGAAACAAACTGCCCCAGGGGGATTGTGTAAGGAGCCCAGCACCTCATACATAACCCGTTCTGAGTCAAATCCTCCGCATTCACACCTGCAGCACATGACAGGCAGGATAGCAAGAATGGGTGCAGTATCGTGCTCTATTCCCTAGTCAGACATATCTGACTAACACGCCATCGTGGAAAATCAAGCAGCGCTATACTGGTACTCATTAACGCTAAGATTAGCTTCCGGTACCCATTATCAGCGTATACAACACACGGTTCCATCTAAAATATGGCAACGTGCAGCACGCAACAGTATGTGGCAAAACCTCACAAATATTGACAAGGTCTCAGAACCACCCTCGGTACACCTGTATCCGGGCAGATTGTAAAGAAAAGGGATATATACACTAACTGGTGAGGGAAAAAGCAGACAGTCAGCACTAGCATAAGTCACATACAATGCAGAAATATATATACATATATGAACATGACATAATATACTGCAAAATGTTGCTACATTCAACTGCCCAGAATCAGTGTCTGGGAAGGCTATAGCGCTGTGTACACTGACCTGATGATGAGGTACGCAGGGGGGACTGGACCAACTGTCATCCTGAGAGATTTCTGCTGCACCACAGAGAAAATGGCCGCCTGGAGACCTCAGAGGAAGCGTGGCCCACGGAGGAAGCAGCTCAGCGACGCCAGACTATAGACACTGAAAGTCGCGCTGAGCTGAGGGGAGCTACAACAGGGAAGGCTTCCTCCCCTGGCCGGCTATTAACCCCCGGGACGCCGGCTCCAAGTGCCGATCGTTAAGTCCCTGGTGGTCTAGTGGACATGCCTCCATGGAGGGGGAGCCCGCCGCCACTGCCAGCGCCTCCGGTCTGTCCCCAGAGACCGTAGGCATCGGACTGCATATTAAATGCGTGGATCACCGCAAGTGGTGACCCGCGACCTTACCTGCTCCCCATCGATCCGGCAGCAGTTCTGGGTGCCCGCAGAGTCCGGCTAGTACAGACTCTGGGGTCCCGCTGAGATCCCCAGATCTGTACTGGCGTCTCAGCGCCGGCCGGGTTACGGAGCGGCAGCATGGACGTCCTATGGACAGTCCGACGCTGCCGCTCTGAAGAGTCCAAAGTGAAAAGTGAAAAAACTGAACTAAAAAAAAATAAAATAAAGCTATGGGGCTGCTAATCAGCCCCCCCTGCAATAACGGTGACCCGACTCCGGCCGAGCACCAACTTAAACTGAGGTGCCTCTGCCTTGGGGGCGGGGTTATAGGGAAAGTGGACCCAGTGCATCCTGGGAGCTAAAAGCTTCAACTGTGTGGTGTCCGGATTTGGTTCCCAACCTATACCCCAAGGTCAACCCTGTGGACCCCCTACGGACCCTGAAGTAGAAACTGACTGATACTGGAATTGATCAGAGCTGATCAGATTATTATTTGTCATGTTCATCAGTCCATGTGTGCATTTATCTTTTGATTACGTTAACAAGCCCAAGCCAAATTAGAAGTGATCATGCTGCTCAATCCAAGTGGTTGAATGTGTTGCTTAACGACACATTGAGTTTACCACTAGATTGTAAACTCCTAGGAGCAGGGTCCTACTCCCCACTGTCTCACAGCCTTCTTCTCTAGCACTTCTATGACAGCCTTCACCTTCAGAGCTGTACTGTTTATGGAGAATTGTGTTGCTAATTGTTATTTGTGTTCTGTTTATATTTTGGTTACTGTATTGTAAAGTAATGTTCTGTGTACCCTTTACTGTATGTACAGCGCTGCGGACCACTTGTGGCGCCCTATAAATAAAATGTAATAATAATAATACTAATAATAATAATACCACTCAGAACTAGGACTGGCTGACAATATTTGTCTGTGTGGTCAAGCAAAAAGCAAATGGTCTGGTTGGGGAGAAACCTAGTTGTACAGGAACTTCCTCTAGGAGATATTATATATGGTGAATCGATAAATCTGATTTCTTAATATATTGGTAAATATTAAAGATTCAGTCGTCTCTATTTATAACTGCTGTATCTTCATAAACATAGTACTGTACAGGACCAATACTTACTCTATGAATAATATCAGCTGAGTGGATGTACTGCAATCAGAAAAAATAAAAATGGTCACAAGATCATTAAAAGTAGAGATCAAAGAAAATTAATCGTTTCTTAATTCTAAAGAAAAAAAAGTTTATAGAATATGTTTTTAAAACAACATATAGACTGTGGACCTAAATCTTCAATGATATTCAATGACTTATTCAGAGTTATAAAGCCACGAAAGCTTTCTTACAGCTCTCCATGATCATCTAGGTTAAAATATTCGCTTATGTTTTACAGTACACCTAAAACAAAATAATTGTATACGCAATTTACTACTCAATGGTACAGATGTGTTTTCATACACTGTTGAATTCAGTCACGCCAAAGAGTCCCCCTCTGCGCGCCAGGTTGAGGGCACCACAGCCTTTGTCCAAAATGTGTTTTATTTGCACAAATAAAACTGAAAGAGACAAAACTAAGATTGCACGAATCATTTTGTGTGCGACAGAGTCTGAATCTGTATACAAAATGCTACGATGCAGTGGCTGTGGCATCTCTGAAACACTGAGAAGCTTTTTGCCAAGTCTGTGATGCGAATAGGATACAAAAAAAAAAAAAAACATGGCACACAACAGCTCATGAAGTAGCTTAGTAGAGCCAGGCATTTCGAGCATATATGGTGTATTGAGGCTAGGTGTATGAAAACACAACTGTAAGCTCTTCAATTATGCAACTCACTTATAACATAGCCAGAATCTCTCTTCAGCATATGGAACAATGTTTTGCTTTATTGGCTTTGGCAAATATTTTTCCTTGTTCATAAAATATATGCATAAATCTTTTTTGGCTTAGCATTTTCATGTGTTTGTAATTTTGAGGCATTTATGCTTAAAACATTAAAGCAGGGATGGGGAACCTCAGGCCCGGGGCCATATAAGGCCTTCGGAAACATTTGGTCTGGCCCTCTGAGCTTTTTTTCTGCAAGCCTCATCTGGCTAGCAGGGTGCCTAGAATAGCACACTGCAGCCAGAATCAATGCAGCAGTGCCGCTTGGAGCGTTCTTAGGACGCTTCAGACGTTCACACAGCTGCCCTTATAGCTCCCCGTAGCATCCTCAGAATCACCAGTATTGTGGCCCCCACCCTCGTGTGATGTCATGCTGAGGGGCCGTGGCCTGCCCCAGGCCCGCGAATACTGTTATATACATATATATATATATATATATATATATCAAAATGGCCCTCAGCAGAAAAAATATTCCCCACTCCTGCATTAAAGTATTCTTTTCGTGTGTCCATACCTAGGCATATGCTTTTGGCATAGGTTACCACTCAACTCCTAGATAATAAAATCATACTCTATTTATTACAATCCTCTTGTTTCTATCCATAACCACTTAACTGACGTTCTTTTCCAGCAAAACCGTCAAAAATTGGCTGGTTCGCAGGAGAGTCAGAGGAGATCCGTTCTGCACATGTGTAGAATGGATTTCCTCTTCAAAAACACAGCGGGGTGGTGCGGTCACGCTGTGTCAGCTGAAGCACAGTTGGCTGCGGAGGCATCCCATGCGACCACGTCAGTTTAGTGGTTAAATCATTTATCTATGCCACGTACATACAGTTTCAATTAGTCCTAGTATTCTCATTTCATTTAGAAATCTGGTATGTGGAAAAATCTCAAGTGGTTTTGAAGATTCAAAATATCACATTTATTGTAGTACGAAGAATGATAAAAATCAGATTGTTTAAACACAACTATTCCTCCATGTACTTCATGTAGTTATGTCAACATTAAGATTGTTAAGACCAGAATGTAAACATGGTCTGAATGTCGACATTCATAAACAGGTTTAGTGTTAGGATGCAGTGAAGGTTAGAATTAAACTGCAGTTAGGGTAGTGTTAGGACTCAAATAGTAAAAAAAAACAACCCATGTCAACAGTCTAGTGTTGATATTCTGAACGTTGCCATAACATCACACAGAAAAACCTTGCAAGAGAACATCTGTGAGGAAAACAGACTTCATATGTGTGCAAATGTATGAAGGCAAATACATGAATAAAGTATTTATTGGGAATGGTTACATACAGTATAAAATGGACAATGAAACCAAACTCAGCATAGTCCATTAGAAAATATCATTATCTTCCAGTCCCATTAAAAACTGCTCCAAAAACTAGACATCTACTAATGTGAAATTAAGGTAGGTCCTTACAGAAATGTTACCAAAGAAGAAGTGACCTTGCTCAACATTATACATTTTTTGATGACCAATGCTTTGATTTCTGCATCTTTTTTTTTTGTTTTGTTCAACTTTCCATTCTTAAAACTATATCCAGAAACCATAAATCGGTGGAATAAATTTCAGAAATGGATAAAATAGACAAGTAGTATGGAAACTACTAAACTATTGCATCAACTTAACTTTATGTGAATACTGGTACCTTCTTGCTTGGTGTTAATTGGTAGCACAAACCTCTGGGTATACCCTCAACGAGTTTTACACTGGCGCTTTTTACTTATATGCCTCTGCTGCACAGATAGAAATGTGAAGTACACTTTTCTGTTAACTGCACTTGATTGTGCTAGTTTCCACCAGTGAGGTCAATTTGGCATACTTTTTTGGATAACCACACACTGGAGGATCAACGTTAATAGTCAAAACAGATTTTGTGTGGCCTTAGATATTTAGGGCAACAATATTAAGTGCAATTTTATGGCACTTAGTGGGAGCTGTTTGGAAGAATATATGAGGAAATGTCTGCAAATCCTAAAATAGGTAAAACAAGCAGAGTCAAAGTCACAACTACTTGATGGGGTGTCAAGTATGTAATATAGAATAAAAACAATGAAGTAACCTATTGTAATGTTGTTTAATTAACATATTCGGTTCTTAAAAGGAATCAACATTTAGCCAGTGTCCTCCCTCCTTGTGCATTAAAGGATTTGATCTATTGTACATGGCACCATATGCCTTCTCAAAACATTGGTAGTATACATTAAAGGCCCAGAATTGAAAACAATTTCTTTGCTGCCATCTCTATAATAGTACGAGTCTTGCCCAACGTTGAAATTTCTAGTTCTTGTCCCATGCACGGACGCACAATTGCTTTTTATGGATATTTTTTTTTTTTCTATGTATATCTGGTTTCATTAAAATGTAACAAGATCTTAAGTTCCTGCAAAAGAATACAAGTGCCCTGTAGTAGCATGTTCAGCATTTTGGTAAACAAATAAAGTACATTTTATGTTGTAGAGTAATTTGCTCATGGTCTTGATCGCTTTCTTGAATATCTGAACAAATATTTCAGTGCATTTGTGGATGTGTGGGATGGTAATGACTTGAAGTACTTTACACCATTATTTTCAAGACTTTTTGGAATTCTTCTGAAATGGATGACCATTATTACCACAAATTTCCAAGTAATCTATGTATGGGTAGTAGAGTTCTTAACACAGTAAAATGTCTCAGATAACAGAGACATCATCGTGTGGTCTAAAGGTCACTTGGAATGTACATCCACCACAATCAAAAGCTTGAACCACAACCACAATGCATGAGCATTGGGCTGAGGGGTATTTCCAAGGGTAAATGATCATTGGTGAAGATGCATTTTTACAGGTCACATCTCTGGTTGGCCCCTGCCTTCTACAGTATCTGCTGTTCCACACACACACCACCCTGACCCCCACCCTCGCATGCTTACCGTGGCGGCCAGTAATCCTCTCCTAAGTCTCACTGTCTCCCGTTTGGGACCCGTACTTAGGCTTCCACTGTGTGAGTATTGAGGAGACAGGACAGATCTTGTGAAATCATATAGAGCCAGCAAATTCCGTAGTGCTATGGTGCAAGATCACCATAGTAATAGAACAAGACTGGTTACATTAACAGAAGAGGTAAGAGGGCCCAGCTCACAATCTATAGTACTTCCTTAACAATCTTTAGTTATCGATTATATCTGATCACCAATTTCTGGTGACCATACATAACTTCTAACAATACGCAGTAGTGATTATTTTTTAAATCTCTCTAATTGGGAGTATTACTGTGTTTTTGACTTACTAATATCCATTTAATAGTTATGCCAGTATGACTTTTTTTATGTAAGTTATATTATTCATTTACTGGACTGGTCTGTTCATTTGCTAGCATTGTGGGCTCATTCATTGATATTTTCTACATATCTCCTGGTTTTTTGTTGTAAAATTCTGATGATGGCACATGTATCAAAATAGTTTTTACGTTGCATCTTCCTCAGTACATACACCATCCCCTTAAATATGGGAATTCCATTAACTGATCATTCACTGGAAGATTCACCCTATGGGCACTATTCAATTAGCCCAGATCACTTAATGGGGGGTGAAAAAGGGAGGTAAGCCAAGGGCTTTTATTGCCCGAGGCTATTCAATTAGGCTCCATTTTTCACCTGAAACCATTGTTAACGGCTGCCAAATTGACGTGTAAAGGGGCGTTAACACACAGAATCAATGAAAAGTTCTTGAATTCAAGCATTAACAGGGTTGCGGCACCCGTTAACCACCTAGCTATTGGGGGATTTTTTTTCACTGCTTGTGCAGTGGTGAAAAAAACCACGATAAGTGCTGCACTTCGGTGCTAACTGAACAGCACTGGGGGTAAAATAGCACGCTGTAAAATACCGCGGCTAATTTGAATTCCCCCCTAAGTCTGTTTTTAATGTATTACTTATTAAATATGATATTTTTACATATGCACAATTTAATTTTTTGCACTCCTATAGGTGGTTTAGTAAATCACCATTTTCCATTTCTCACAGATATCTTTAGAAACATTGGATTAATAGATTAGGAGCAGCATTAAAATTGACATAGTTTTACCTACTTTTAATTATATGGTCGGCACCTAATTATTCATTTAATTTCTAAGGCCTTCATTTTCACTGTTCCAAAGTGGTCGAAACGCAATGTTGTTATATATATTCTTGTAAGAAGCCTGGCGGGATGATACAGTATAATTTTTTGCAGAGAATCCTGTATACGAGTTGCCAAGTTTCAGCCAACCTTTAATTGGAACATTTGGTAACAATGGACAATATCTGGTTTTTCGGTTAATGGCTACTTATCTTTTTTGTACAGTACTTGGTCAGAGATTTGTCAGTTTGTTGGATAGGGTCAGCATTGCCATGAAGTTTTGTCCCATTAAAATTAATCTTCTTGCTGACCTCCAAGAGGATGGATGGATCCAGCTTTGTAATCAGGCATCTGTCACGGGATACGTTTAAGATTCCGATGGTCGCAATCCCGACCGCCGGCTTCTAGAATCCTTAATCCCAAGCTAGGGTTAAATGACAGGCGTCTATAATCCGGACGCCTGTCATTTTCCTGACGCCGGCGCCCGGCATCCCGATCGAAGGGATGCCGGGCGCCACAAGCGGACAGCCGCAGGGTGGTGTTAGGTTTAGGCCACCCAAGGGGGACGTAGGGTTAGGCACCCCCCCGGGAGGGTTAGGCACCCCCTCCCTGGGTCTTAGGGTTAGGCACCCCCCCGTGGGATTTAGGTTTAGGCAGCGGGGAAGGGGAGTTAGGGTTAGGCACTTGGGGGGAGGTTAGGGTTAGGCACCCCTAAGGAGGGTTAGGGGGTTAGAATAGAATAGTTTAGACTTACCTTTAGACGATCAGGATTTCCAGCGCTGTCGGTCTTCGCTGCCGGGATCTGCCGTTTTGTCGGGCTGCCGCAGCCGGGATTCGAACTGCCGGTCATGCGGCAGCCGGCATTCCATACCGAATGCATCTGTCACTGTGGGCACAACTTCCTTAATATTGAATATAGACTAAAGATGTTGGCAATCTGTTACCAATATGAACTTCTGTCCATAAATGATGCATAAGGAACTTCTTTATTTCCCATACAAGACAAATACGCACAAATCGAGTAGCTTTATGTTCTGCGATAGTTAAGGACCTCAAAACAAATGTGACTGAATACTCACTGCAATCTGGCAGAGTATATCATAAGAACGCCCCCAATCTATATCACATACCCACTTCTTATGTATAGATGATGCATGAGAAAATTAGATGCCATCGGCTTGTCTCTTAAAAAGACTTTCCACAATTTGAAGAGAATTTTCATGGTGCTCCCTTCTTCTCCAATCTCTGTACTTTTTATGGCGTATAGGAGGCGTGTACCATTTTCAGACATACAACCCAGGAATTTCCCTGCTCAGACCCAGGTTTATCACCTCAGCAAAAACCCGGGTTTTTGCTTGAGACCCTCTTTCACACTACACCTGAGATTCGGGAAATTCCAGGGTCAGCGGATATGTTCACACTAAACCTGGGTCTGCCCTGGAATTTGGCGTGGATTTAAAGGGGATACAGATTTTTTTTTTTGTTCACAGTAATAACATAAAGTATAAAAATTAGCACTTTCAGAGTAAATACCACAAAGTTCGTATATGTCCAATGTTTTTTTTAATTGAAATCCAATAAATGTTTACATTACAATATAAGAAAATTATGAATATAGCCTCTAGAAAGTTGCGGTCTATACAAAGACAAAATTTTCACATAAAAAAGTTAAGCAAAAAATAATACATACTTAAATTTGTTTGCTCCCCCAGTCATGTGGTCTGGGTGACTGCAGTTGATGTCATCAGCTGGTGCATGGAACAGCCAATGAGAAGGTTTTCTAAAAACCCAGGTCTAAAAACCTGGGTTGGATGCATTCACACATAGCAAAAACACGGGTTGATGCACGTTCACGACCAAAAAACAAGAGATATGGTAAGAACTTACCTTTGTTATCTCTGTTTCTATGAAGTCCATAGGGTCCACAGTGTTGACCTTGGGGTATAGCTGGATCTGGATCCACGGGCACCACGCAGTTAAAGCTTTTGTTGCTCCCAAGATGCACTGGGTCCATCCTTCTCTATACCTCGCCCCCGAGCCACAGGCACCTCAGTTGGTAAGTAGCCAAGGCCGGAGGGGGGAAAAAAAAAAAAAGAGAGAGAGAAGGAAGACTGGAACACACAAGAACCATACTCACAGAAAGGGAGATGGAAAACCGGTGACACATAGCCCATATGAAGCCAGGTGTGTCAGGGTGGGCGCCCTGTTGACTTCGTAGAAAGAGAGATAACAAAGGTAAGTTCTTACCATATCTCGTTTTCTACTTCAGGGTTCATAGGGGGTCCACAGGGTTGACCTTGGGAATGTCCCAAAGCAGTTCAACTAAGGGCGGGGACGCTCCTGTACTGAAAGGAGAATCCGGCGCCCAAAGGAAGCATCCTGAGAGGTGAAGGTATCAAAGGCATAGAACCTTAGAAAGGTCTGGATGGAAGACCACGTGGCCGCCTTACACAGCTGAACAGCCAAGGCGCCACGGCTAGCAGCCCACGAGGGGACCCACAGAAAGAGTAGAATGAGCCTTAAAAGAGGCCGGAACAGGAAAACCCGCCTGTGCATAAGCCTCACAAATAACCAAACGAAGCCAACGGGCCAAAGTTTGTTTGTCGGCAAGCCAACCCTCTTGTGAAAACCAAAGAGGACGAACAAGGAATCAAGACTTACGAATGGAACTAGTCCGGTCCAAATAAACTTTGAGAGCACGGACCACATCTAAGGAAGCCTCACTAGCCGTGAGATCAGGTGACTGAAATTCCGGCACAACAATTTCCTGATTAATGTGGAACTTAGACACCACTTTAGGTTTAAAACCCGGATGTCTCAAGAGTCACGCCGTCAAAGACAGACGACGCAGATCCTAGTAATGGCAGGGCCCCGGAGACAACAGGTCCCGACGTTAAGACAGAGGGAACGGAGCGTCGATGGAGAGGCTCTGAAGATTGGAGTACCAAGGACGTCTGGGCCAAGCCGGAGCTACCAGCAGAAGCGTGCCGCCGTCCTGCTTGAATTTCCGAAGGACCCGAGGCAGCAGGGATATCGGAGGGAATAGATAGGCCAGCTGAAATGTCCATTTCACTGACAGCGCGTCCACCAGGCTTGCACCTGCATCTCTTGTCCTGGACCCGTGCATGGGGAGCTTGTGATTGTGACGGGAGGCCATGAGGTCCACCTCCGGCAGTTCGCACCTGTCCACGAATAGTTGAAATACCTCTGGGTGAAGCAACCATTTCCCGGGATGCACATCGTGACGGCTGAGGAAGTCCGCCTCCCAATTGTGGACTCCTGGAATGAAGACTGCCGAGATGGCCGGAAGGTGGCACTCCGCCCAAGACAGGATGCGTGACAGCTCCGACATCGCTGCTCGACTGCGAGTGCCCCCTTGATGGTTGATGTATGCCACCGTGGTGGCGTTGTCGGACTGAACTTGCACGGCCCTTCCTTGAAGTGCGTGACCGGACAACTGAAAGGACCTGTACACGGCCCGAAGTTCCAGAATGTTGATAGGAAGAACCGCTTCTTCCGCCGTCCAATGGCCCTGAAGTGAAAGTTGATCAGTCACTGCACCCCATCCCAAGAGACTGGCATCTGTCGTGAGCAGAACCCAGTCCGGGATCCAAAAAGGGCGACCCTTTGAGAGATGTGATGTCTGAAGCCACCAAGCAAGTGACAGGCGTACCTCCGAAGACCACATCAGCATCTGAGTCCTGATCGGTGTGGTAACCTGTTCCATTTGGACAGAATCAGCCCCTGCAGGAGCCTGGAATGAAATTGGGCATACTCCTCCATGTCGAATGCCGACACCATGGACCCCAGAACTCTCATTGCAGTGTGAACTGACAACTGCTCACTCGTAGTTGTAGGGAGGAAGTCTTTTCTAGAGTCAGAAAAATCCTTTGCTGATGAGTCCAGAAGGGCTCACAAATGAACCATCCTTTGTGACTGAATCAGGGAGGACTTCTTTCAGTTTATCAGCCACCGGTGCGCTTGCAGACAAGCAATCGTCAGGTGCAGATGTCGTAGAAGTACCTCCGGAGAGCCTGCCAGCAATAGGAGGTCGTCCAGATACGGCAGAAGCCATACACCCTGGCTGCACAGATGGGCAGCAATGACAGACATAATTTTGGTGAACACCTTTGAAGCAGTGGAAAAGCCAAAGGGCAGAGCCTAAAATTGGAAGTGAAGCTGGCGTATAGCAAACCTCAGATACCGCTGGTGTGAAAGTTCTATAGGAACATGGAGGTAGGCGTCATGGATGTCCAGGGAGACCATATAGTCACCCGGTTCTATAGCCAGAATGATGGAACACAAAGTTTCCATCCTGAATTTGGGCACTCTGAGGAACTTGATCAGCGACTTCAGGTTGAGGATAGGCCGATGAGACCCATTGGGTTTCGGAACCAGAAACAGAAGAGTAGTAACCCGTCCCGCGTTGAGAAAGCGGAACGGGAACAATGACCACTGCTTTCAGCAAGGACTCTATGGCTCCCTGAATCTGCAATGCCTTGGTCTTGTCCTTGTCCTGAGAAAGACTCGTGCAGAAGAACTGTTTAAGGGGAAGGGGGGGGTCTGTGATGAAATTAAAAGGGAGTACCCCTGAGAGACCACTTCTCGTACCCAAGCATCCGTGGTGGTATTGCACCAGCACTGGGCGAATTGAAGAAGTCGGCCTCCCACTCTGGGAACCCCCAGAGAGAGCCCGTCCCATCAGGCTGAAGACTTATCCTCTGGCTTGGAAGCAAGGCGTCTAGTGCTCCAGGCTTGCTTCTTTGGTCTAGGGGCGTCCTTGTTTGACGACTGTCTCGGGAAGGACTGACCCTTGGGTGACATTTTTGAAAAACCCGTCCCACACACACCTGCCAGGGCTGGAGGAGAAGGAAAGTGATAGGTATAGACTGACAGTACAGTAGAAATACAGCAGATACAGTCAGCACTAGCAAAAAGTCACATACAAAGCAGAAAGTAAAAAACAGCCTGCACTTTGTCACTACAATCAACCTCCCAGATTCAGTGTATGGGAGGGCTATAGCGCTGTGTGCACTAACCTTTTGAAGGGGAGAGGTACACAGGGGGATGGACCACACAGCACCGGAGAGATCTGCGCTGTCCAGCCTTGTAAAGATGGCCGCCGAAGACCTCAGAAGAAGAGTGGTCGCAGGAGGAAGCAGCTCAGCGTCGCCAGTACACATGTGAAAATAGGATTTTGGTACTTACCGATAAATCCCTTTCTCCGATTCCACAGGGGACACTGGAGCCTCAGTACAATGGGGTATATAAGTGGGTTAGCCGGGAGCTGGCACCTTTAATGAAAAAACTAGAATGGTGGCTAGCTCCTCCCCCTCTATACCCCCCCAGGTCAGTCTAAACAACTGTGCCCGAGGGGAGCTGGAAAGTAAGGAGAAGGAAACAGAGAAGCCACAGCATTCATATATAAAGAAGGTTAATAAAAGACAAACCAACATTCCAATCAGACAACAGTAACAAACAACTGTCTGAATCTGGAAAAAGTAACAAATGCAGGTAGAGCAGCGCAGGGTGGGTGTCCAGTGTCCCCTGTGGAATCGGAGAAAGGGATTTATCAGTAAGTACCAAAATCCTATTTTCTCCTTCATCCACTAGGGGACACTGGAGCCTCAGTACAATGGGGACGTCCCAGAGCTTACATACCGGGTGGGAGAGCACTGAGAACCCTGCAAAACTGCACGGCCAAGCGGAGGCCGCAAAAGAATCAAAAAACGGTAGAATCTTAGAAACGTGTGCTTGCCGGACCAAGTGGCTGCTCGACAAAGCTGCTTTAAAGAAACCCCACGAGCAGCCGCCCATGAAGGTCCTACCAAGCGCGTAGAATGCGCTGTAATAGAAGCCGGTGGTTGCCTGGAAGCCACCACATAAGCCTGTTTGATAGTCAGACGTATCCATCTGGAAATAGTTTTGTTTAGAAGCCGGCCAACCTGGTTGGGCCAAATAAAACCGAACAAACAAAACATCCGATTTACGGAGCGAAGCAGTCCTGTCGACATAAATCCAGAGCGCTCTGACTACGTCTAAGGATTTAGAAGCTGGAGTCATCCTTAAAACACAGGGACCACAATTGGTTGATTTATATGAAAGGCAGAGACTACTTTTGGAAGAAAGCATTTTTCGTGTGCGTAATTCTGCCCTATCGTCATGGAAAATGAGATAAGGAGGACGGCATGATAAGGCCCCCCAGTTCAGAGACACGCCTTGCTGAGGCGAGTGCCAAAAGGAGAACCACCTTCCAAGTTAAGGACTTTATCTCCACCCTCTGTAGCGGCTCGAAGGTTTCAGACTGGTGAAAAGCCAATACCAAATCTAAGTCCCATGGTGCCGTAGGAGGCTGAAGCCTGACTACTCCTTGGAGAAAAGTCTGGATATCCGGTAATAAGGCTAATTTTCTCTGGAAGAAAATGGATAACACGGATATTTGTACCTTTATGGAGCCCAGACGAAGACCTGCTGTTAAGCCAGCCTGAAGGAAAAAAAGTAGACGTGATACCTTAAAAACTGATGGAGGTGAATTGCGTCTTTCACACCAAGTGACATAAGCTTTCCATATGCGATAGTAATGCTGAGACGTAACCTCCTTACGAGCCCTAATCATGGTAGGAATTACACTTGACGGGATTCCCTTCCGTCTAAGAACGGCCCTTTCAGTAGCCATGCCGTCAAACTAAGCCACCGTAAAACTTGATAAATAAACGGCCCCTGAAGCAGGAGGTCGTCTTGAAGAGGAAGTGGCCACGGCTCGTCTACCAACAGATTCCATATCTGCGAGTACCACACTCTACTGGGCCAATCTGTTGCTACGAATAGCACTCTGACATTCTCGTGTTTGATTCTCTGAAGTAAGCAAGGAATTAGCGGGAAAGGAGGGAACAAGTATACGTAGTGGAACCTCCACGGTGTTGTCAGTGCATCCACTGCTGCTGCCCGTGGGTCTCTGGTCCGGGAACAGTAAATTGGTAATTTGTGATTCAACCTTGATGCCATGAGATCGGCCTGTGGACGACCCCACCTGAGAGTTAGTTGGTGAAATACCTGAGGATTGAGCGACCATTCCCCCGGATGAATACCTTGCCAACTGAGATAATCGGCCTCCCAGTTTTCCACTACTGGAATGAAGATGGCAGAGATTACCACTGCAAATTCCTCTGCCCAAAGCAGGATTCTGCCTACCTCCTTCATGGCGGCTCTGCTTTTGGTGCCGCCCTGTCTGTTGATATAGGTGAACGCTGTGGCATTGTCCCACTGTACTCTGACTGCCTGACTGCAACAGAGGCTGCGCAAGTTGGAGAGCATAAAATATTGCTCTTAACTCTACAATATTTATGGGTAGACCTGCCTCCCTTTGAGTCTAGTGACCCTAAAATTGTCTTCCCTGGGTCACTGCTCCCCACCCTCTTAGACTTGCGTCTGTGGTGAGGAGAATCCAATCCCATACTGCGAACCGTCGTCCTGTCAGCAAGTGCGAGGGATTCAACCACCATATTAGAGATGCTCTCGTCTGGGGAGACAAGAGGACTCGCTGGTGGAGAAATAGGTGGGATCCTGACCACTGGGAAAGAAGGTCCAAATGAAAGGGGCGAGCATGAAATCTCGCATATTGAATTGCCTCGAAAGTCGCCACCATCTTTCCCAGCAGGCGGATACAGAGATGTACTGATACTCTGCGATGCCGCAAAATCAGACGCACCATGCTTTGAATGGAGGAGACCTTGTCCTGGGGCAGAAATACCTTCTGTTCCGCTGTGTCCAATATCATGCCCAGGAACAGCAGACATTGTGTCGGAGTCAAGGAGGATTTTTTGAAATTTAGAATCCACCCGTGTTGCAAGAGTAGATTCTGGGTTAATTGAATGTCTATTAACAATCAAGCTACTGACGGAGCCTTGATCAGTAGATCGTCTAGATATGGGACAATGACTACCCCCTGAATCCGCAGCAGAGCCATCATGACGGCCATGACCTTTGTGAACACTCTTGGTGCCGACGAAAGACCGAAAGTTAGGGCCTGAAATTGCCAATGCGAGTCTAGGACCGTAAATCGAAGAAATGCTTGATGAGGAGACCAGATGGGTATGTGGAGGTAGGCATCTTTTGTGTGTAGGGACACAAGAAACTCATCTTTCTCTAGTCGTGCTATAACAGACTGGAGAGACTCCATTTTGAACTTGAAGGCTCGAAGATAAGAGTTTAGATCCCCGAGATTGAGAACAGGTCTCAGAGCCGTCCGGCTTGGGCACCACAAACAAGCTGGAATAAAAACCCTGACCTCTCTGATGGGTCAGAACTTTCACTACCACCTGGGACAATAGCAGCTTCTGTATTGCTTCTAGAATAAACTCTTTTTTCTGATGCCAGTGGTAAACCGGTTGTGAAAAAATGAGAAGGCGGATCTATTCTGAAGTCCAACTTCAGACCGTGGGTAATGATGTCCCTGACCCAGGCGTCCTGGCAAGACTTGATCCACACTTCCCTGAAGTGTAAAAGACGAGCTCCCACCCTCTGATCCCCCAACTGAGAAGGGAGAGAGTCATGCGGAGGGCTTTGCTGTTGTCTTCCCCTGCTGTGACCCGGATGTAGATGATGTCAAAGTTCTACCACGGCCTCTAGACCATTGGGAGAAAGCCGGAGCTACCCTGGAGCGTCCTCTAAACCTGCCGGGGGGACGAAAGGACCGAAAGGAAGGTCCTGCAGAAGGTAGGCTAGGAGGGGGAGCCTCAGATGGTAGGAAAAGAATTTCTCCGGTAAAAGGAAGAGCTTCTACAGCTCTCTTGGACTCTGCATCTGCGTGCCATTGACGCAGCCAAAGGGCTCTTCTGGCTAATATAGCTAAAGCCGAAGACCTAGCAGAAAGACCACATATGTCCTTAGAAGCTTCCCCAAGGAAAGCGGCTGATTCTGCAATCTGCTCAGCCAGCTGAATGAGATCTTCAGTCTGCGTTCCTGTCCTGAGACCCTCTGCAAGTTGTGTAGCCCAGGCTTCGACAGCTTTATTTACCCAACAGCTAACCAGTGCTGGACGCTGTGATACTCCTGCCGCTGTATAAATGGATTTTAGCGTGTTTTCCAGCTTTCTGTCGGAGGACTCCTTTAAGGAAACAGCCCCCGGAACGGGAAGCACCGTCTTTTTAGAAAGGCGGGATACTGTGGGATCTACAGCTGGGGAAGTTTCGCATAATTTCCTACTATCTGGTGGAAATGGATAATACGATAAAAGTTTCTTAGAGTTTTGAAACCTCTTATCAGGGTGTTTCCTCTGAAGCTGGGAAAGTGACAGCCTGTCTAAATCTCTTACCAAAAATAGACGGTTTAGAAGACACCTCTGAGTCCTCAATGTGTAAAGCCTGGCGTACTGCAGTGATTAATGCATCTACGCCCTGTGATATAGGTTCTGATTCATCAGGAAACTGAACCTCTTCTTGGACCTCGCCCTCCTCTGGTTCCTGCGCTTCCTCGTCATCCGAATCATCCCAATGTAACGGATTCTGGAAAAGTCTCTTATTAGGGACATTATATGACGAGGCAACAGGAGGGGCCTGGGACATAACTTTAGTAAGTCCCTCCACAGATTTGGCTAAAGAACGTGCCCAATCTGGTTCAGGTGATCTGTTTGATCACCTCCCTGTCTCTGCGAGCTGCTTCAAGCTCATCAGACAGTCTTGTCATAACCAAAGTTATTTGATCAGACTATAAAGGCTGGGATGGTATGTCGGCAGCCTGCGGCTGAAACACACACTTGTCACACAGCAGAGAGGAGCTAGATTGTTCTTGTGTGAAATTCTCTGCACATTTTTTGCATGAGAAGGATTTTTGTGCAGCCTTAGCTCCCTTTGAAAGCAATGCTTCAGCCCTCTGTCACACACACACCACACACAGTAGGTGAGAGGACAGATATAGAGACAACACAGTAACCAAGGGGGGCAGAGAGGGAGATTGCTATGCACCCTTAGCAGCTCTATTAATAGAGCTATAAGCCTTTAAAAGAAAACTTTTTACTGGCCTTTTACTCAATTTTGTGCAATCTCCAGGAGCAGCCCTTCTTCTAAAATTTCCACCAGCGTCTACTGCATAAGCGCTGGGGCTGCTGGGAGGCAGGAGCAGAAGCCGGACTTAAGCTCCGCCCCCTCCGCTATGGCGCCTTTACAGCGCTAGCGATGCTGCTCCTGATTAACCGCCTGAATGAAGTCCTGGCTCTCCCGCTAGTCGGGGAGCCAGGACGCACTGACCTTAACACTGCCATGGCCGCCGGCGGCGGGGTTTGAACTGGGGGAAGCGCCGAGCGCCGCATGCAGTGCATCTAGGGCTCCCCGAGAGACTGAGGTCTCTAGCTGGAGACCTCAGCGCGGACCGCAGGGAGTAGCGGTGAGGTCTCCCCGGCAGCTCCAGCGGTGCAGTCAGGCAGGGGCAGTAGGCTGCCTGTCTGTTCCTCAAATGAAGTTCTTGAAGAGTGCTTTCACTGTGCCTCAATGGAGCATAGGTCCAGCTCCCAGGGCACAAATTTTAGACTGACCTGGGGGGGTATAGAGGGGAGGGGCTAGCCACCATTCAAGTTTTTTTTATTAAAGGTGCCAGCTCCTGGCTAACCCACTTCTATACCCCATTGTACTGAGGGGAGGAGCCGCTAAACAGGGAAGGCCCTCTCCCCTAGCTAGTGATTACCCCCCAAACTTGAGGTGCCTGTGGCTCGGGGGCGGGGTATGTAGAAGGATGGACCCAGTGCATCCTGGGAGCAGCAAAGCTTTAACTGCGTGGTGCCCGTGGACCCAGATCCAGCTATACCCCAAGATCAACCCTGTGGACCCCCTATGGAGCCTGAAGTAGAAACCCAGGTTTTTGCTGTATGTCTGAAAGGGGTATTATAACCCCTTGAGGTATGTCTCTAAAAATGCTAATTTTTATATTATGTCATTACTGTGAACAAAAAAAAAAACAAACAAAAAAAAAATATGTATCCCCTTTAAATCCACACCAAATTCCAGGACAGACCCAGGTTTAGTGTGAACGTATCAGACCCTGGAATTTAAGGTGTAGTGTGAAAGGGGGTCTCAAGCAAAGACCTGGGTTTTTGCTGATGTGAAAAACCCGGGTCTGAGCAGGGAAATTCCTGGGTCGTATGTCTGAAGGTATTAGTGACAACACACGACCAGACCTCTTATGATGGCAATTGCACTGTTGAGCCACAAAGCGTTGTAATAATCCATTCACCACCTGTAGAGTGAATTAATCAGACTGACTACATTTAGAAGTGATACACACACACATATACACACACACACATATATATATATATATATATATATATATATATATATACACACACACACATTATATATATATATATATACACACACATACAGTCAGGTGCATAAATATTGGGACATTGACAGAATTTTCATATTTTGGCCTCTATTCACCACCACAATGGCTTTGAAATGAAACAAACAAGATGTGCTTTAACTGCAGACTTTCAGATTTAATTTGAGTGTAATTACATCCAAATCAGGTGAATGGTGTAGGAATTACAACAGTTTCTATATGTACCTCCCACTTTTTAAGGGGCCAAAAGTAATGGGACAAACTAAACAATCCTTAAACTAACTTTCACTTTTTAATACTTTGCTGCAAATCCTTTGCAGGATATTACAGCCTAAAGTCTGGAACGCATAGACATCACCAGATGCTAGGTTTCACCCCTGGTGATCCTCTGCCAGGCCTCTACTGCAAATGTCTTCAGTTCCTGCTTGTTCTTGGGGCATTTTCCCTTCAGTTTTGTCTTCATCAAGTGAAATGCATGCTCAATCGGATTCAGGTCAGGGGATTGACTTGTCCATTGCATAACATTCCACTTTTTAGCCTTAAAAAAACGCTTTGGTTGCTTTTGCAGTATGCTTCGGGTCATTGTCCATCTGCACTGTGAAGAGCCGTCCAATGAGTTCTGAAGCATTTGACTGAATATGAGCATATAATATTGCCCGAAACACTTCAGAATTCATTCTGCTGCTTTGTCAGTCACATCATCAATAAATACAAGGGAACCAGTTCCATTGGCAGCCATACATGCCCACCCCATTACACTACCACCACCATGCTTCACTGATGAGGTAGTATGTTTTGGATCATGAGCAGTTCCTTTCCTTCTCTTCTCATCACTCATCTGTCCATAGGATGTTGTTCCAGAACTGTAATGGCTTTTTTAGATGTTGTTTGGCAAACTCTAATCTGGTCTTCCTGTTTTTGTGACTCACCAATGGTTTACATCTTGTGGTGAACCCTCTATATTCACTCTTGTGAAGTCTTCTCTTGATTGTTGACTTTGACACATATACACCTACCTCGTGGAGAGTGTTCTTGATTTGGCCAACTGTTGTGAAGGGGTTTTTCTTCACCAGGGAAATAATTCTTCTGTCATCCACATCAGTTGTTTTCCGTGGTCTTCCGAGTCTTTTGGTGTTGCTGAGCTCTCCGATGCATTCTTTCTTTTTAAGAATGTTCCAAACAGTTGATTTGGCCACACCTAATGTTTTTGCTATCTCTCTGATGGGTTTGTTTTGATTTTTCAGCCTAATGATGGCTTGCTTCACTGATAGTGACAGCTCTTTGGATCTCATATTGAGAGTCGACATCAACTGATTCCAAATGCAAATGTCACACCTAGAATCAACTCCAGACCTTTTACCTGCTTAATTGATAATGAAATAACGAGGGAATAGCCCACACCTGTCCATGAAATAGCTTTTGAGTTTATAGTCCCATTACTTTTGGCCCCTTAAAAAGTGGGAGGCACATATTGAAACTGTTGTAATTCCTACACCGTTCACCTGATTTGGATGTAATTACCCTCAAATTAAATCTGAAAGTCTGCAGTTAAAGCACATCTTGTTTGTTTAATTTCAAAGCCATTGTGGTGGTGAATAGAGGCCAAAATATGAAAATTCTGCCAATGTCCCAATACTTATGCGTCTGTCTGTATTTATATATATATATATATATATATATATATATATATATATATATATATACACATACATATATATATATACATACACACACACACAAACACATACACACACACATATAGTGGTGCAAAAAAGTATTTGGATAGCCACCGATTGTGCAAGTTGTTGCACTTTAAAGATGAGAGAGGTCTGTAATTTCCATCATAGGTACACTTTAACTGTGAGAGACAGAATCAGAACAAAAAAAACCCGTAAATCACATTGTATGATTTTTAATCAATATATTTGTATATTCTTGCGGAAAAAAAATATTTGGACACCTACTAACCACCAAGAATTCTGGCTTTCACAGACCTGTTATTTCTTCTTTAGGAAGCTCATCTATCCTCCACTCATAACCTGTATTAATGGCACCTGTTTGAACTGGTTAACTGTATAAAAGACACCTGTCCACACCCTCAGTCAGACTGCAACCTCTCCACCATGGCCAAGACCAGAGAGCTGTCAAAGAACACCAGGGACAAAATTGTAGACCTGCACAAGGCTGGGATGAGCTACTCAACAATAGGCAAGCAGCCTGGTGAGAAGAGATTAACTGTTGGCGCAATTATTAAAAAATTGAAGAAATACAAGATCACTGACAATCTCCCTCGACCAGGGGCTCCATGCAAGATCTCACCTCGTGGGGTATCAATGATCTTGAGAACGGTGAGGGATCAGCCCAAAACTACATGGGGGGACCTGGTCAATGACCTCAAGAGAGCTGGGACCACAGTCACAAAGGTTACCATTAGTAACACACTACTTCGTCATGGATTCAAATCCTGCAGCCCACGAAAGGCCCCCCTGCTTAAGCCAGCACAAGTCCAGGCCCGTCTAAAGTTTGCCCGTGACCATCTGGATGATCAAGAGGAGGATTGGGAGAATGTCATGTGGTCAGATGAGACCAAAATAAACTTTTTGGTATAAACTCCACACGCCGTGTTTGGAGGGAGAAAAATGAGTGGCACCCCAAAAACACCATACCCACTGTGAAGCATGGGGGTGGAAACATCATGCTTTGGGGATGCTTTTTCTGCAAAAGGAGACAGGACGACTGATCAGTAATAGGGAGAGGATGAATGGGACATGTATCATGAAATTTTGGGGGAAAACCTCCTTCCCTCAGTAAGAGCATTGAAGATGCAACGTGGATGGGTCTTCCAGCATGACAATGACCCCAAACACACCGCCCGGGCAACTAAGGAGTGGCTCCGTAAGAAGCATTTCAAGGTCCTGCATTGGCCTAGCCAGTCTCCAGACCTCATCCCAATAGAAAATCTGGGGAGGGAGTTGAAAGTCCGTGTTGCCCGGCGACAGCCCCAAAACATGACACATCTAGAGAAGATCTGCATTGAAGAGTGGGCCAAAATACCTGCTGCAGTGGGTGCAAACCTGGTCAAGAACTACAGGAAACATTTGACCTCTCTAATTGCCAACCGAGGTTACTTTACAAAGTACTGAGTTAAACTTTTGATTGTCAAATATTTTTTTCCCGAAAGAATATACAAATAAATTGTTTAAATATCATACAATGATTTCCGGAATTTTTTGTTCCGATTCTGTCTCTCACAGTTAAAGTGCAACTTTCACAATCGGTAGCTGTGTACGTACGCACGCACGTACGCGCACACACACACACACACACACACACACACACAACCAAGGTCAATACAACTACTATCTATTTTCAACACCCAAACAATGTGGAGAATAGATCTCATACCTGTATCGGTCACCGGAATAGGCTCTGCTTTATAAATAATTGGAAAGCTCCGTCTTATATACATTGATCAGCAAAATAAGCTTGGTTTTATACATTTGTCAAAAGATTCTGTTCAGTTTCATATATTGTACTGGTTATTAGATTAGACTAAAGCCGACCATACACTGTGCGATTTCCTAACGTTAAGATGTGTTATAAGATTTCCCTTGAAATTCTCTATAGGATTTGGTCAAATGGTGTACGATTGTACATACGATACCGATGTGTCAGATCTCACAAAATGGAGGGGGGAGTGGCCAGGGATTTTGCAAGACCTCGTACATTGGATCGTTCATCAAGTAAAACAGCATACGATGCGTATCACATCGTACACGATAGGCCGAAATCTTGCCTTTTTCCGTTCTAGGATGCAGATTTACGGCGGCGGATAAGCGCATCGTCATTGTACAAATACCACACACGATTGGTTGTTACGATTGATCTAAATAGGCCATATCGTGCAAAAAAAAAAAAAATTGCACAGTGTATGGGACGATTTACATTAGGATATTACAAACTATCATGGACTCCAGTGACCATAAAGCAGTGTAACAAACATTTCTCTTTTCCAAAAGTACTTCAAGACAGATGCTTTTTTGGGGGGATTGAACAATATGGATGTGGATCAGTTATGTAAAATAATCCGATTACTCGGTGAGTTGTTCAAAGAATCAAATTTGCCGGTAAAAGGTAAAGTTTATCTTTCACTGTGTCCTTTTCATATATTGTCCGAATGAACATCCCCTAAAACCACAACCAATCTGATTGCCAATATCCACGACTTTTCTACTGTCATTTCCAGAGCAGTTGAGAACCATGCTCTTCTTGGTTAGTAAGGCAGAATTGCTACTATCTCCACATGCTCTTCCCAGATTAAATTCAGCTATAATAGGGAGCGGTGGGAGCACATAACCCAGATAAAACACCAACCTTCATGAGAGTGTTTTTGCCCTGCATACCTTGAAGACAATATCTGGACTTCTTTGTAGGTGTGTTGCCACCAGGTATATCGCTGAGAAACCAAAACCATTTACTTTGGCCTGGAATTCCTGTGTATTCAGTTCCCATTTTCTCGGCAGGACCTGCTTTCTGCTGAGACAGTCTGCTGTAATATTTTCTTTGCCTGGCACATGGAATGCCGATTGGGCATTCATTGCTCATTTCTCGCAGGTTCAAAGAGAGCACTCTCTCTTGGGGGTCCAACATTCTTGTACTACATGCTATAACAAATATCCTCCTCATTCTAAACCTAATTAACTTGCGTCTGCTGTTACTATCAGGTACTAGGGCTGTGATAGGGTGCAGGGTTGACCTGTTATCCAATTTTCTTCCACCCAAGCAGAGACACCTTTGGGGATTGTTCAAACTGTACCTGTTAGTATAGAGGCAGTCTTCCTCGACTGTACTTTAACATAATCCATTGTAGGTTTCTAATTTGCTATATTGCCCATGGAACTAGGTCTATAGTTGAGGATATCATACCCAGGAGGTGAAACTCTGTGTGTTGCGTGATATAGTCACAGACTTGTACAAACATGGATAACTCCTGGATCTTTTTGCATTTACAAGAGTATAACTGCATTATGTAAAGGTATCTACTTACACACCTAAAAAGTATCTGCCATACTGGTTGTAGTTGGTTCTTTTTCCAATGATTCAGTCATGGAATTGGAGAAATTCTATCATCTGGTGTAGTCTGTTTTGTACTATTTTCAGTCCATATTGAGGTATAGCTAGACCGATATTTCTTATTTCCTTAAAGGAGTCATGAGGGTCACAAGAACCTGGAAGTGTTTGCCTAGGGCACAGAAATGTAGGTTCTGACACGGAGTCCGGTTTACTTCCAAATTGTAATGTGTGCTCCTGTTAAAGTTGCTAATCTACGCCTCTGCAGACCAAGAATGCAACCACAATGCTCTTCTTGCCACTATACCAGTAGTCATAGTTCTCACCAAGAATGTTACTATATCCAGAGAGGCCGCACATAAATATTCCACCGCTTTATTGCATTAGTAGTAAATTAACAAATATTGTTTTGAATTTCTCTCCGCTAAATTTGTGCATATAGATAAACTCCATGGCAATAAAGCCCTGGAAACGGAAGCCACAGCCATACAAAATTTTAAACACACTTGTAGGGACATGCAAAGATACACAAAAATAGAAACTGCTCCTCATTCACAGGATACGGGCTTTCAATTCTAGCAAGACTGCCCTTGCAGTTATCAAATTCTGACTCTCTAATCACAATTCCTTTCATAATCTTGTATACTGGAAAGACTCTGCCTTTCCTTGATCCTTCCTCAAACAAGTCATACTCATCATTCTGCTCCGAACTTCCTTACTTGTGGAGAGTATGCTGGAAACATAAGTCTGTGGAGACTTATGTTTCCAGCATACTCTCCACAAGTTCTATATTAACTATCCTCGTATATGCATGAATTTCTCCCAATTCTTTACTAGAGAAATCCTCAAACTCTTCTTTTAAATCATATCCAGAAGATACTGCACCATACTCACACAAGGCTCACCTGGGTTCCAGATCTTTAGACCCCTGCAGAGCTAAGAATTCCTCCTTAGAAATAAGTAATTTCTTCATCCATAAATTCCTGAAGTCTGTTAAAAACAGGCGCAGGCTCCTGAACACAAACATCATAGAATACCTCAGCTTGAATCCCAGTAGTTTTATCACAGGCTGCTCTACTTATTGGCTGTTTTTTCTTAAATACTTTTTAGTACCCACTGTTGCTGGAGGCACAGTGCAGATTTAAAGGTTTGTCAGGATTAAACATCCTTACTAATAACAAACATATAAAGCACCCAACTAACGAGGACTTACCTCGTTGGGGCACTGACTGGCTTTTGGTGGTGGTGAGAGAGGGGGGACTGCATCTTTGCTGTAACCACAGAAAGCAGTCATAGACATGCTTAGTACAAATGGAGGGCAGACCCTTTCCTCTGTGCGCACCACCATTTCAAGATCATTTGACAGGAGCATATGTAGTCTGCCCAGCAAGGCATCCTGGTATGGCCATGTCACAGGTCCCTTCCAGTCTGTGGCTGCAGTACACTGTACTTGGTATGAGGACTGCATCCGGCTCAAATTCCCCGCTGACCAGGCTGCTGGACCTCATCTGGTTGTCTGATTTCTAACCACAGTGCTCTGTCAGGCTTCTGAGGCTGCCTGTCTGTGAATCCTCCAGCCGCAGATCCTGCCAAGCCTGACAGCAGCAGTGCAGACCTAGGTGGGCTGCTCCAGCAAGCTGCACGTGTCGCACACCAAGCCTTCCCCGGGGTGCCACCCCAACCACAGATTATGAGGTAAATCCTAGGATTTAGAAGAAGAGGAGCTAGGTTATACGCACCATGTAGGCGGTTGCTTGGAAAAAAAACTTCCTGGCTAAACCTAGGAGGAACTAATCCAAAGTAATGGCTGCCATGGAGGAACAAAGAAGAAAAAAATATATTTGAGCTGCAAGGGAAATTTTTTTTAATTGTACCTAGCCCAATTCTAAACACAATCTATAGAACTGGTCGTCAGGAGTGTGTTAATAGAGACAGATGGGTGGATTCTGCTATCAGGGGCCAAAGACTGTTGATCAGGAGCTGCACAAACTGAAGTTGTCCTGCCTCCTCAATTTACAGATGCTGAGTGACTGGATTGTCCAAGCGCTGCACATATATGAATGGGGGGCAGGGGGGGTTCCTTGTGTGGGTGCAGATGTATCTGGAATCTTATAATATGTTTGTATGTAGAAAAAGAATAGATATGGTAAGAACTTACCCTAGTTATCTCTATTTCTACAAGGTCCATAGGGTCCACAGGTAACCTTGGTGATGCAGGGTCATCTGGGCCCCACGCAGTTAAAATTCTTTTCCCAGGATGCACCGGGGCCTTCCCCTATACCCCGCCCCCAGGCCAGGAGCTCCTCAGTTATGTAACAAGCCATTGTAAGCTTGCGAGCAGGGCCTTCCTACCTATATATCTGTCTGTTATTACCCTGTTTTGTTCTATTAATGTTTACAATTGTAAAGCGCAACGGAATATGCTGTGCTATATAAGAAACGGTTAATAAATAAATAAATAAATAAGCCAGAGGAGGAGAGAGAGGGAAGGAATCTGGAACACTCAAAAATTACATTCTCACACAGAAGGAGACGGAAAAACCGGTGACCAGAGCGAAGCCCATGTGAAGCACAGGTGTGTCAAGGCGGGCGCCCTGTAGAAAGAGAGATAACGAGGGTAAGTTCTTACCATCTCTCTTATTTTCGACTTCGGGTTCCATAGAAGGTCCACAGGTAACCTTGGGGATTTCCCAAAGCAGTTATCCACAGGGGTGGGGGACACTCCTGTACATAAAAGGAGAATCCAACACCCGAGGGGAGCATCCTGAGTGGCAAACTAGAGGTCTGAATAACAAACCATGTGGCCATCCTCCCAAGCTGTATGGCTTAAACGTAGCTTAACTGGCCATTCTCTCTTGTGCAAACTAACAAAGAATAAACAAGGAGTCTGTATTTCAGAGAGAGAACTGATACGATCCCCATGAATCCTGGGGGTACGTCCTAAAACAATTGAGTCTGTCACAATAATTTCTGCATTGAAGTGAAAAATTAAAGACTACCTTAGAAAGGAACCCAGGGCAAGTTTACAACACTGCCCTGTCCCTGCGGTCAGTAAACCATTTGAAATCCACTAATCCTGTGGTTCAAATGGAGAGCCCTAAAGGACCCTAATGATCCTGGACACATGAGGTCCACCTCTGGCAGACCACACCTGTCCACTAGGAGCTGAAACACTACCAGGTGAAGAGACTAATCACCTGAGTGTATGTTCTGATGGCTGAAGATTCTGTCTAACCATTCAGCCTCCTAGTATGAACTTCACCCAAATACCCTGGTGGATGATCCTATGTCAGACTGCAAGACACCTCTGTTGTGGCGTTGTCCGACTAGGACTTCATAGAAACCTCCGTGAAGTATCAGCCTCTTAAGTCTTTATACAAAAAATATGAGGAGGAAACCATCTTTATGGAAAGAAAGGGCATTCCCCAGAGAGACTACCTCTCTCACCCAGGCATGCATGGTAGCCCTGGGTGAACTGAAAAGGTCTAGTATTAGATGGCCTGGGCAAGGTCTGAGGCCTGGCTCTGTCCGAAAGTTTCTAACAGACGGAATCCAAGTCCCTGAAGTGGTTGGAGCTGAAAGCAAACAAGCTGTTCTGGCTGTAGCCAAGTTACTGACAATTTTGTTTAACTCAGAGCCAAACAAGAGCTTCCCATCATAAGGTAAACCCTCCAATCCCTTCTTGGATTCAGCATCCGTTGTACAAGAACGGAGCCACAGGGATCGTCGAGCTGCTATGGCTGCTGTAGAAACCCTGACCTGTAGCATACCAATGTCTAAGGCTGCCTTATTTATATAATTTAGTGGAAGCTCGAAGATTTCCCACTAAATCCAGCTGTTCCCTGGTAGCATTAGAGGCTAAGGATTCTTCCAGACTGTTAGCCCAAACCTGCATGGCTCGAGCCACCCAGCAAATAGCCATAGCTGGTCTGCACTCAGCCCCCGAAAGGGAATAGGCAGATTTAAGGCAGCTCTCTATTCTCTTATCTGTAAGAGCCTGTAGAGACGACATGGAAGGCAACAGAAGAGAAGCAAGAAGTGTGTAATATGCGAATCTACAAAATCGGTGGAGTTACCCATTTGCTGACAATTATTTCTCCAAATGGGAAAGTTGAGGCCAGATACCTCTGCGGCTGATAACGCTTCCCTGGCATCTTCCACGCATTCTCTAAGTGATTCACTAGTTGATAAGACAACGGGAATACATGGTTAACCGTCTTTTCTCTATTTCTACGAAGTCCATAGGGTTCCACAGGATACCTTGGGGTATAGGTGATGACGTCAGGCATCGGGCGCCATAGAGTTAAGTTTTCAGCCTCCCAGGATGCACTGGGGTCCCCCTCCTATACCCCGCCCCCGAGCCAAGGCATCTCAGTTACGTACCAAGCCATAGGCCGAAGGAGGAGAAGGAAGAGAGAGAAAAAAAGATCTGGACACACACAAGAATCACATTCTCACTAGAGGGAGACGAAAAACCGGTGACCAGAGTAAAGCTCATCTGCAGCACAGGTGCGACAGGGCGGGAGTCCTGTGGAACCCTATGGACTTCGTAGAAATAGAGATAACAAAGGTAAGTTCTTACTATCTCTCATATTTTCTACATCAGGGTCCATAGGGTATCCACAGGATACCTTGGGGATGTCCCAAAGCAGCATCCTTCAAGGGTGGGGACGCTCCTGTGCTGAAAGGAGAATCCGCCGCCCGAAGGAAGCATCCTGAGAGGCAAAGGTGTCAAAAGCATAATACCTCACAAAGGTATGGACAGAGGACCACGTGGCAGCCTTGCAGATCTGGACTGCAGAGGCACCACGTCGAGCTGCCCACGAAAGACCCACAGAGCTAGTGGAATGAGCCCTCACAGAGGAAGGAACCGGAAAGCCTTCATGAAGATAAGCTTTTGAAATGGCCATACGAATCCAGCCTGACAAAGTCTGCTTTGAAGCAGGCCAACCCTTTTTACGGAAGCCATAGGGGACAAACAAGGCCTCCGACTTCCTAAACGAAGAAGTGCGGTCAACATAAGTCCTTAAGGCCCGCACAATGTCCAAAGTGGCCTCACCCACCGAAAGGTCAGGTGAGTTAAAAGCCAGCACCACGATTTCCTCGTTGATATGAAAACGAGAAACATCTTTGGGAAGAAATTTAGGACGAGTGCGCAGCACTGCCCTGTTCCCATGAAAAATCAGGAAAGGGAGTCTACAGGATAGAGTCCCTAAATCCAAAACATGTCTGGCCGAAGCGATGGCCAGAAGGAAAATTGTTTTAGCTGTCAGCCATTTAAGATCCACTGAGCCCAGTGGTTCAAACGGCGGTCCCTGGAGAGCCCTCAGGACCACAGCTAAATCCCAAGGCACCACAAGTGGAATAAATGGCGGCTGAATTCGAAGAACACCTTGCATAAAGGTGCGCACATCAGGGATTGTAGCAATCCTACGATGGAACCAGACGGACAGGGCAGACACCTGCACCTTCAGAGAAGCAAGGCGAAGCCCATGGTCTAGTCCCGCCTGTAGAAAAGCCAACACTCTAGACATACGGAAATCCCGAGGTGCATAACCTCTCGGCCGACACCACTGGAAGAACGTATGCCACACACGATGATATATTCTTGCAGAAGGAGGCTTCCGAGCTCTTAGCATAGTTCGTACTACAGAGCTGGAAAACCCCCTGGACCTTAACATGGCTGTCTCAACAGCCACGCCGTCAAAGACAGCCGAGTCAGGTCCGGGTGAAGACAAGGACCCAGTGACAGAATGTCCGGTCGTAGCGGCAACCGCAGAGGACTGTCCACCGACAGACCCTGAAGGTCTGAGAACCAGTGCCGCCTGGGCCACGCGGGAGCTATCAACAGGAGCGTCCCTCCTTCCTGTTTGAATTTCCGGATTACCCGTGGAAGAAGGGAAAACGGAGGAAAGAGATAAGCAAGCCGGAACGTCCACTGGACGGACAGAGCATCCACCAGAGATGCCTTATCGTCTCTTGTGCGAGACCCGTACAGCGGCAACTTGTTGTTGTGCCGTGACGCCATGAGGTCGATCTCTGGAAGACCCCACCTGTCTACCAGAAGTTGAAAGACGTCCTGGTGCAAAGACCATTCCCCCAGATGAACGTCCTGGCGACTGAGAAAGTCCGCCTCCCAGTTGAGAGCTCCCGGGATGAATACTGCTGATGTGGCCGGGAGATTGCGCTCCGCCCAGACCAGGATGCGGGACACCTCTACGCCCGACTTCAGGTTCCTCCTTGCCGATTTATGTAGGCCACAGTGGTGGCGTTGTCCGACTGGACCTGCACGGGGTGACCTTGGAGAACCTGCTGTGCCTGCTAGAGAGCATTGAAAACGGCGCCGAGTTCCAAGATGTTTATCGGAAGCTCCTTTTCCGCCTGAGTCCATCTGCCCTGGAACAAGTGTGGACCCGTGAAATCCCCAGCCCCGAAGGCTGGCGTCCGTTGTCAACAGGACCCAATTCGCCACCCAGAATGGACGACCCTTGTAGAGATGGGTCGTCTGCAACCACCAGGCTAGGGACAGGCGAACCTCCGGAGTGAGTACCATTGTCTGGGATCTTAGACTCTCTGAGGCAGTCCATTCCATTTGGACAGGATCAATTGCTGCAGAGGTCTGGAGTGAAACTGGGCATATTCCACCATGTTGAATACTGACAGCATGGAGCCTAGTAACATCATCGCCGAGTGCAGAGACACCCGGCGACTCTGCAGACAACTGCGCACCCTCAACTGTAAGGCAGAGATCTTTTCCCCCGTCACAAAGATCCTTTGCTGTCTGGAGTCCAATAAGGCTCCGAGGTGCAGAATCCTCTGAGACGGGATCAGGGTGGACTCCTGCCAGTTTATTAACCAGCCGTGCCGTTGCAGTACCGCAATAGTCAGGTCCAAGTTGCGTAGAAAGAGCTCTGGAGATCCTGCTACCAACAGAAGGTCGTTCAGGTACGGCAACATGCGGACTAGGGAAGCCGCCATGACCACCATAACCTTGGTGAATACACGTGGTGCTGTCGCCAGCCCAAAAGGTAATGCCCGGAACTGGAAGTGATCATTGCGGATTGCAAACCTGAGGAACTGTTGATGGCATAAAAGAATAGGGACATGCAGGTAAGCTTCCTCTATCCAACGACACCATGTAATCCCCCGGTTCCAGCGCCAGAATGATGGACCGTAGGGTCTCCATCCGAAACCTTGGCACCCGCAAGGACTTGTTGAGTGCTTTGAGGTTGAGGATCGGACGGTACGACCCATTGGGTTTCTGCACCAAAAACAGATTGGAATAGAAACCCTGGCCCCTCTGGGAGAATGGAACAGGCACTATAACTCCAGCCTGGAGCATAGTGTGCAAAACCTTCCGCAGTTTCATGGCTTTGTTCCGGTCTGATGGAAGAACAGTGGTGAAGAATCGGGATGGGGGCCTGTGCCGAAAGGAGAGGGCATACCAGTGAGAAACCACCTCGTGAACCCAAGTGTCTGTCGCGGGAACCGACCAACACTGGGCGAACAGCAGCAGGCGGCCTCCCACTTTGGGATCCCCAAAAGGGAGGCCCGGACCGTCAGGCCGCAGTCTTGTCATCTGACTTAGGGGCCGGACGTCTGGTACTCCAGGCCCGTTTCCGGGGCTTGGCCGATTTTTTGGGGCCAGCCTGTCGGGGAAAAGACTGTGCTTTAGGCCTACCCTGGGCCCAGTTAGGCCGAAAGGACGACGTACCTGAACTTGAAGGAACTGCAGCAGACGGGAGACATGCCGATTTGGCTGCCGCCAGCGTGGCTGCAATTTTGTCCAGATCCGGACCAAATAGGACTTCTCCATTAAAAGGCAAAGCTTCCAAGCCCTATAAGATCGCAACCATAAGGTGCGACGAGCAGCTACAGCTGCCGAAGAAATGATATAAGTGGTCGAATCCTGGAGATTGCCTACCAACTCGGTCTGTTCAGCCGAACAGTCGGAATCCAAAGACGCCTCCAAACTATCTGCCCAGCGCTCCATAGCTCTGGCTACCCAACAAATGGCCATAGCCGGCCTGGCCCACGAGGGTTGTAAGCGCTTTGGCGAAACAAGCCCAGGGCGGTTCTTGTACCAGAGCCATGACAGTAATTGGCCGCACCAATAAATAACACTGCCGACATAGCCCCTCCGCGTTACCCTCCCCCTCCGCTATTGGTACCTTGCACGTAGTACACATAAGCTGGAGAGGAAAGTCACTCTCAGATATAATGGTAAGTATGTGACCCCTCTCACTGATACTTGTTAGTATAGTGGGAGAACCACCCTGCAATCACAGCACTGCAAGGGCTTTAGCAGAAGAAGAGCAGGGACAGTGAAATGGCTGACAGTAGAAAGTGAAAGTACAGGCAGCAGACGCTAGCAGAAGTCACATACAATGCAAAGAAATCAATTCCTGCACTAACAGCGCTGATCCTCAACTACGCAGACACAGAGCCTGGTAGGACACAGCGCTGCATACACAGACCTGTAACCAACGGAGGAGAGGTATGCCGGGGGACCCAGACCGCGATGCCACCGATAATCAGCGTCCAGCAGCGCTCACCATGCTTCAGCAAAAGATGGCCACCGAGGAGCAGAGAGGAGGCAGGCCTGGGGGAGGAGCGCTGCCACAAGGCCAGTCAGCAGATGCAGAGGGGGCTGTGTGCAGCGGGGGAGGAGCCCCCTGCATGGGGACTCTGGACCATGTGTTCAGCGGGAACCCACCGCGGGACCCCGCTGCCTATCTGCTACCCCCTTGAATCCGGCCATGGTCCAAAACATCTGGGATCACCGCTAGCTGTGACCCCAGATGCTTACCAGCATTCCCAGATCAGTACCGGCGTTCTGGTACCGGCGGGGGTGTAGGGAAGACAGCATGGACGTCAGCATTGACTGTCCATGCTGTACTTCCAGATGAGCAGCCACAGCTGCTGCAAAGAAAACTTCAGGGGCTAACCATTAGCCCCCCTCTAAACAGGTGCTCCGACTCCGAGCCGGGCACCAACGAAACTGAGATGCCTTGGCTCGGGGACGGGGTATAGAAGGGGGACCCTAGTGTATCCTGGGAGGCTGAAAACTTTAACTCTATGGTGCTCGATGCCTGACATCATCACCTATACCCCAAGGTATCCTATGGATACCCTATGGACCCTGATGTAGAAATAAGGATTAGACATCCAGTTACATATGCAACCACACCAGGATACCCCCCCACACACACACACCTAGATGCAGTACTTAGACACACCACCCCCTCAGAATGAGTATAGCATGATTTATTTGCCCTGCATGCAAACTCTGCACCTAACGCTAAAGCGCCCCCAATGAAGACACCGAACACTGGGCCTGATTCAGAGACTGACGCTAATGTGACCACAACTGCGTCTCCGTGGCAAATAAAGTTGAAAAAATATGCTGTTAGCAAAGAACACCCGAGCATAAAAACGCCCACTACTGCCTTCACACCTGCGTACAACTACGCATACCTACTTAAACATTGGTACCATCGAAGTTAATCGCCAGCCATTTTACCCTTTTGGCAGGTCTGATCTGACGCAGGCCAGGGAGCTCTTCTGCCACGCAGAGCTGCGTATGCAATTGTAGTGGCTACTTTATACACGCTCACATAACAGCGTTCAAATGGCCAGGCACGCCTACGTTTCACTAACCACCCTCTGTTCACACCCCCAAAACGGTCACTTCCTGTCAATCAATCTGCAATGGGCATCCGTGGTCTGCGTGAACGCACTGCTGCCTACGCGCACTGCGATTCATACGCAATGGCAAATAATCGCTCGATCTGCGATTTGCAGTTGCGTTCATCTCTGAATCAGGTCCACTGAGTGCAAACCATCCACTTGATATTCTGCCTTATGCTAAATATTTTAGGTTTTCACCTGCAATTTCCCGCTTGGGGGCAAAGTGACTATATCCCTAAGATTCCCAGTAATATGGCTTGAATTTGGTCTTTTTATAAGCACGGATTACAAACAATGATGCAGACCAAGTGTGAATCTGAATATATGTACTGACATATTCCATTTCTATAAAGACTATTAATATTACATAGTTGGTGTCTTAAGAATGTTTTCTGCCATTTTAGGAAATACATAGTATATTATTAATCCATTTATTAGCACATCACCATTGTTTTGTTGTGATATTTTTATGCAGATATAGTGACAAATGTCCTTTTTTTTCCTCCTGCTGTGCAGGTCTTCAACCAGAAGCCAAACTTTGGCAAAATAAAAGAACACTCAATTGGTTAGGATGAAAAGTTCACCCCTATGCCAGCTTTATGACAGAAAAAAGGTGGGAGACTACACCACATGATTCTGCTGATGAAGTCTTGAATAACAGTGGCTGCATGTAACACTTATTCTGTGTGTATATTACTTATTTTACACAGTCCGCTAAAGGCATACAGAAGATTCTACAACAATGGGCGCTCTCTTAGCAGGAAAACAGCTGCGCGCCCGGCACTGTTGACTAATTTCTCCTCGCATCCCCAGGGGGTGAGAGAAGAAATCCTTAGCCAACCCAAACAATGCGGTGTATTGAATAGCTTCGGGAGCTCCCTCCCGAGGCTATTCAACATCGTTTTGAATTGAATTACCCCCAAAGTTTCCTTGGAGGGCTTTCAGAATGCATCAATCTTAAAAACACTATTTCCTTATCATACAGAGGTGTCCAAATACAGCTTTGCTGCAGTTTCGCTAAAAATCCCCTCTCGGCGCGCCAGGTCCTGTGTGACTCAGATCTTTTTATGCCGAAACTGCATCTAAAGCTGGGTACACATTAGACGATATGTACCCAGCACGATCTCGTGAGCAACGTGACACAGCTGGGAGGGGGGGGGGGTTGGGGGGGAAATTCAACCCATGTGCCGGCAGCGACGTAGCGGGGGGCCATGCTGCATTCGGCAGCATGGCATTGCTAGAGACATACTCAGATCTTTCTGCATGTACAAAAGATCTGAGGGTGCGACGGTCGACCTGCGGGAGCGCGTGTCGGCATCATGCGTACACACTGGACGATATGAACGATTTGTCGTTCCGATGTGTCGGAATCTGTCAAAATTGTTCAGGATATCGTCTAGGGGCCTTAAATCTAAATGCAATGTGACTAGGACACACCAGCAGACTGTGCTGATTAATTTGATATGCATCACTTGTCTATCTGTGTACAACTGAGCCTCTGTGGTTCATATAAAGACTCAGGTGCACACTGATATACAAGTGTCGCATATCAAATCAGCACAGTAATCAGCATGCATTTACGGTGAAAGAAAAGACGCCCAACGCTAGCAGAGTAGCTAGGGACCTGGCGGCTCTATCAAGTAGCGTTGCGTGGGGTATTGAGGTTAGATGTATGAGGACACATCTGTACAACAATACTGAGCCACTTGCATGGCATGGGTGTGTATCTCATGCAAACTGTAAGACTTGCCCACCAGCGGCTACCTGAGGATAATACATTTGTAGCCAGGTGTCTTACATTGCGACCGCTGGCTTCCAGACTGCTTACTCCTGGCAAGGTACAAATGATGGGCGTCTAGATCTCGACGCCTGTCGTTAGGCCTACGCCGGGAGCCCGAAACCCGGCTTACCGATCGAAGGTGAGTCAGGCGCGAACAGCCGCGAGGGGGGGGGGGGTGTGGAGGGTTAGGTTAGGGGCTCCTGGAGAGTGATTTAGGGTGAGGCACCCCTCTGGGAGGTTAGGGTTAGGCTAGGGGAAGGGGGGTTTATGGATAGGCACCCCTAAAGGAGGGTTAGGGTTGGGGGGTAGAATTAGGTTAGTTATACTTACCTTAAGGACGATCAGGATTTCTTCCTCTGTCGGGGTAAATCATACTGATTCAGTCTTACAGTGCCCCATACATCCCATGCATTTGCAGAAATCCTCCCCAGTCTTCTCTTGCCCTGACCACAGTGAGAGGAGATCCCATGGATCCTAAAAAGACTGCGCACACATCAGAGCTCCCTCCTGCCATGCCGCTGCCCCAGTCTTTCCCAGGTACCAGTAAATTTATATATAATTATAATCTTACTCAGTTAAGTCGATAATCAAAGTATACCTTAAGTCCTCGCAGGATTTGATAAATCAAGAACTGCACATGATCATCTGTCAACTTCTGACATTTAACTATATTGTTAAGGTCAGCTCCCATTAGATGTGTAACCAGGTATCTAAAGAAGAAAAAATGTGAATGGTCAAGAAATCCACAATGCATTAGCACTACTATACAGATGTGTCCTTGAATCTGTGTAAAAATAGCTATTGTGCTTAATCTGCAACTTTATATATTTTCATTCTTGTGCGATGTCGCAGCCTAGCGTCACTAGCACAGTACGAGCGGCTTTTCCTGATTCTGCATTGTGAATAAAACACTAAATTTATTTTATTTGATAAAAAAAAAGAAGAAGAAAGTATGCTATTCCTCTAGGAGTCTCCGTTGCCCGCCATATAGATGCTAGGTGTATAAGGACACATCTGTAGCTATAGCAATAAATGCAATAATGTTTTACCAATGTAGATCATACAATAAATAGTTTTTTATATTTCACAAAAGAAACTTGTACTCACACATCATTGAATTCCTCAAAGGACTTTGAGGGGGTAAAAACATCTAATAGCCCAATGACCTGTAAAAAGAGAAGTAAAATAAAACATTACATAGAGCATAATATAGGATTATCACGTCTTTAATATTCAGGAGCTTCGTAAGGAGCATCAAATAATGGACAGGCATCAAATGACGTCAGTGACAGGTGATCCGTTCTGCTAGTCAGCCAGGGACTATAGCTATGTCAGCATGGAATTAGGTAAACCATATAACTGGCTATTTAAAAGAACATTATGATGTTGATTCAATTAGTTACATTACAGAACGGGTTATTTTCAACAAGCGTGTTCCTGCGAGTCACACAATTCAGTTGTAAAATCCTATTCCCGGCAAACGCAACAATGTCTTGCATTGACAACCTGTGGAAATGCATGAAGGTAAATTACCCTGAACCCCAAACACCTGGCAAAGAAGATTGGATATTTTTTGAGATAGTGTGAAATAAGCAGCACTTAAGTTATCAAAATTCCGTTATTGTAAGAAAATGGGACCACAACAACTTAATAAAAATAAGTTAAAAAGACTTAGTGCAACCGTGGATAGATTACCCATCGCTGTACCCAGGGAGGGAGGAGGGGAGTGTGAGGGATCTCAGTGGCTGCCGAAACATCACCTCTACCACTGGAGTTTACAAACTAGACTAGACAAAATGGAAAGAACAGAACCCAAGCGCTGTCGGAGAGCTGCTGGAAATAAGGGGATGTCAGCCCCTGAAAATAACACAAACAAGAAACCAAGAGATTCCAGCGCTACTAATGTATATAAAAAAGGATTGACAATGGACAGTTGGAATGATAATTCTTATACAAAATTTAATACAAGAATACACAAAGAAATTGTACACAAAAAGAATAAAAATAAAAATGAACTAATCTAAAAAAAGCCACATAAAAGTGTAGGTGAACCATATCTGATAATTCCTAAATGGATCCTCCTTCCAAATAGAAGACAGTCATGTACTGGATAAATGTGGATAAAGTATCCCTTAGGAGAGGAGAGAAGAATTACCGGTATTGGGTGAATGATTTTTCCACAGTCTTTGGCAACATTCAGTGGCCGATGCAGATAATAGGGCTGTAATAATCCGCTGGAAGTTAAATTAAATACTCCACCAAAGTCAGCAGGGGTTCGTGCAATCCAAGAGCTAACACTCAATGCATTTCACTGGTTCAAATCACATCCAGCTTCCTCAGGATGCTCCTGAGGAAGCTGGATGTGACTTGAACCAGTGAAACGTGTTGAGCCTTAGCTTTGGAGGCTCTCTTATCCATTTAACTGGTTATATACTCTCTTGGATTGCACAAACCCCTGTTGACTTTGACGGTGTATTTAACCTCCGGTGGATTATTACAGCCCTATAACCTGCATTGGCCACTGAATGTTGCCAAGGACTGTGGAAAAATCATTCACCCGGTAATTCTTCTTGCCTAAGGGATACTTTTTTCTTTCATCAGCCAGTACATGACTGTCTTCTATTTGGAAGGAGGATCCATTTAGGAATTATCAGATATGGTTCACCTACACTTATATATAATTTTTAAATATTAGTTCATTTCATTTTTATTATTTTTATTCTTTTTGTGTACAATTTATTTATATGTGTTTTTAGTGTATTCTTGTATAAAAATTTTGTATGAGAATTATCATTCCAACTGTCCATTGTCAATCCTTTTTTCTATACATTAGTAGCGCTGGAATCTCTTGGTTTCTAATTAGACAAAATAGACCATAGTCTATCTAGTGTTAAAGGCAATTGAACCATCAGTATGCTTTTGGAATATGGGAAGAAACCAGAGCAACTTCAAAAGTGCCTGGTAAAGAGAAGCAATACTCAGTGACACTGTCACTCCGAAAAATAAAAATGAAATTGACGGTCAATACGGCCCAAAATCATAACTCATACTCAATACAGCCAAGCGTGAGGGAGGGAACGCAGTGTCCCCCAGCTTGACTCAGAGAAAAGGATTCAACGATAAGTACCCAAAAATCCTATTTTCTCTTTCGTCTGGGCTGGGGGACACTGGACCATGGGATGTTCAAAAGCCTCCCACCATGGGAAGGAACGCTCAGATTGCCCGACCGGAGAACTGTATGCCCAAAATGGGCGTCCCCAGAGGCAAAAACATGGAACCTGAAGAACCACACAACACGTGTGGACAGAGGACCAAGTAGCTGCGTGACAAACTTGTTCAGCCGAGGCCCCGACGCGACGCCCAGGAGGCCGCCACAGCCCTAGTGGAATGAGCCAACACCCTAGCTGGTGCCGGGCATCCCGTCTCTGAGTAAGCCCTTGAAATCACTGAGCATTTTGCAATGGTCTGCTTTGTGGCAGGCCAGCCCCGTTTGTGGGCATCGCAGAGAACCAATAGAGAGTCCGTCTTAAGTAAGATCGAAGTTCTGTCTAAATAAATGCGGAGGGCACGGACAACATCCAACAGTGATAGATCGTCCTGGTCCCCTGAGGACTACGACAATGAGAGAACAGGAAAAACAATCTCCTGGTTTAAGTGGAAAGATGAAACCACTTTCGGTTGAAAAGAAGGAAACGTCCTGAGCACAGCCCTATCATCATGGAAAACAACAAAAGGTTTTTTGCAGGACAAGGCTCCCAACTCAGAAACCCGCCGAGCCGAGGCAATGGCCCAAAATCTGTACCTTCAAAAGATTGAAGCCGTAAGCTGGCCTCCAGACTGCCCTGCAAAAATGCTAAAAACCTTGGCAGGCGGAACTGGGCAGTATGTACTCCCCGCTGCTCACACCACACAATATAGGTTTCACAAAAACCTTGTGGTAGTTCTGGGCGGAAACCTGCTTCCGCGGCGGGAGCATGGTCCAGATGACGAAGGGGAAAAACCCCTGGCCTTCAAGAGCTCGGCCTCCAAGTGAGGCAGAATGGCCCCTGTAGCAGAAGATCTGGATGCAGAGGCAGACTCCAATCCGAGCCTGCGGCTAGCCTGAGAACCGTGGCGAACCACGACCGGCGTGGCCAGTTTGGAGCCACTAGGATGACTGAAACCTGCTGCTCCCTGACTCGACGGAGTACTCTTGGTAACATGGGAATTGGAGGCATAATGTAGACCAGACGGAAGTTCCAGGGAACTGTCATGGCATCCACTGCAAATGCCAAAGGATCTTTGGACCTTGCAGAAAATCGAGGGACCTTGCAATTGTGGAGAGACGCCATCAGGTCCAACCCCCGGCAGTCCCAATCTCTGGACCAGCTGCTGGAAAACCTCCAGGTGGAAACCACTCCCCTGGCAGGAATGTAGTCCTTCTGAGGTAGGCTGTCTCCCAATTCTCCACACCCGTGTATGAAGACTGCTGAAATTGCCAGGAGGAACGTCTCCGCCCCAAGAGAGAATGAGACTTGCCTCTGCCATGGCAAGTGAGCTTTTGGTTCCACCCTGTTGGTTTACATATGCCACTGCCATGGCGTTGTCTGATTGGATCCTCACTGGTCGGCCTGCCAGGAGGGCCTGAGCCCCGCACAGTGCTTGATAAATGGCCCGGAGCTCCAGCATATTGATTGGGAAACCTATCTGTGATTACGACCAGGTCCCCTGGAGACAGAGGTTCTCTGTCACCGCTCCCCAACCTGAGACTTGCGTCTGTGGTGACAATCCAGTTGGGAGTCACCAGGGACCGACCCTGGAGAAGGTGATCGGTAATCAGCCACCAGCGAAGTGACTGACGAGTGCTGTCTGACAGAACCAGCAACTGAGAAGAAAGGTCGTCTGAACGGCCCGTCCAATTCCAGAGAATCTCCCACTGGAGAATCAGTGAACGGAAGCGGCCGTACTGGATGGTTTCGAAGGTAGAGTCCATCATGTATAGTAACCTCATGCCCGGCCAAACGGATGGCCGAGGGGCAGACAGCACTTTCCAGACTAAGTCCTGCAGGGCCCGGGTTTTGGGCTCGGGCAAGAAAACCCTTTCCAGTGCTGTATTGAAGATCACCCCCAAAAACGTCAGAAGTTGGCATGGCCTGAGGTGACTCTCGAGATTCAGTATCCACCCATGATGCTGTAACACCTGCACCATGTGATCCAGGTGGAGCTGAAGTTGGGCAGCGGAATCAGCCTTTACTAGCAAATCGTCCAAATAGGGAATCACCATTATTCCCTCGGAATGCAGTAAGCTTGCCATTGCCGCCATGATCTTTGTGAAGACCCGCAGAGCCGTAGCCAAACCAAACGGCAGAGCCTGGAACTGGTAACGGGCTATTCAGACTGCAAACCTGAGTAGAGACTGAGGCCCTGCAGAAATCGGTATGTGGAGATATGCATCTCTGATGTCGATAGACGCCAGAAACTCGTTTGCCGACATACCCTGGTTCACTGATCGGAGCGACTCCATGTGAAGCCGATCCACCCACAGGCTGGCATTCAAGGCTCGTAGATTCAAAATCGGCCGATAAGTGCCGTTGGGTGTTTGGACTAGGAACAAGTTGGAGTAAAACCCCTGTTTCTGTTGAGACTGTGGAACAGGAACTATAACCCCTTCTGAACAGAGGGAACTGATAGCCTGGTTTAAGGCCCATCTCTTCTCCGGCTCCCTGGGTAATGCTGTAGCAAAGAAACGTTGTGGCGGCTGCCCCCTTAGGTCGATCACATAACTTCGGGAGACAATGCCCCTTACCTAGGCATCTACTCCCGAAGCTACACACATATCTCGGAAAAGAAGGAGACGGCCCACTACCTTCCACGAGACTGGATGGGCTGAGATCCTGTCAGGTACTCGGCTCCTCAGATCCCCTAGCACCCGGACGCTTGAATGTGCTGGAGAATATACCCCGAGGGGCATCAAGCTCAGAGCCGAACAGGACGCCTCCACAAAAAGGCAGAGACTCTAAAGCGCGTTTAGATTCGGCGTCCGCCTCCTAGGCGCGAAGCAAGAGTGTGCTGCGTGCCGTGACTGCCGTGACTGAGACTCTAGAGGAAATCTGTGCTCCATCTTGCGTGGCCTCACACACAGTCTGCAGCCGCACATATCTGTTCCGCCTGATCCTTAAAGGAGGCCGCCCCTTGGACCGGCAGAGCAGAGCCGTGTGCTTTTCTAAACGAGCCACAGTTGCATCCACTCTTGGAGGCAGCTCCTACTTAGCGACCTGCTCCTGTGGAAAGGGATTAAGGACTGCAAATTTACGAGGAGTAGCATACTTTTTATCTGGGGTCTTCCAGGCTTCCTCTACCAGATCTGAAAGATCCTGAGACACTGGGAAACAAACAACCCTCTTACGCCTCCGCTTAAACGGCCCTTCCAACCTAGCTGAGGAGTCAAGGTCTAGACAGTCCAAAGACTGTCGTACTGCCACAATAAGGTCCTCTACGCCCTGACTTGATGCAGAGTCTGAACCTTCCTCATCGGGCAGAACCTCCTCTTGGGAGTTTCCCCTCCTCCCCCTCGGGATCTGACTCCCAACAAGACACTGGATTGAGAAGGACGCTTATGCATAGTTTAGACTCCTCAAAGAAATTTTCCATAAAAGGCCGATACTTTCTCGACCCCTACCGCCGAACGCTCCATGGTACGGACCCAAGGAGGATCAGGACCCTGGTAACCAACCCCTGCAACAGCAGGCGGTGAGCGCAAAACAGGCCCTGGTGCTGCTTGGGCTAATTCCTCTCTATGGCGGAGCAACGTCAGCACGTCAGAGAGTGAACGGCTCATAGCCTGAGCCCATGTCGGCTCCTCCAGTTGGTTGCGCACACGTGGGCCCCAGCTGATAGTCCATACACAAAGCCCCTGCATCAAGTTGTCCACACAGCAATTTAGCCTGACACTGGGCACCTGTAAAAAATAGCGCCATAGTGGGCTTCTGGCCCTTTGTGGACATTTTGTCCGTCATTAGAGCAGCCCCCTTCCTGCGCTGCCCTGCCGCAGCAGTGAGCCCGGAAAAGAGAACAAAAAAATATAACAAGTGGCAATGAATATGCAAACACTCCAAGCAGGCACAAGAACAGATTACAGTAATACTGAAAACTACTTAGCTGTATGCTACAGAGGGAAAGGAGCTTGCTCTGTCCTCCCTCCATGCTGTTCAGGCTTGTGTCCTTTAAAAAGCTGTGATCAGACTTCCTGGGAGCCTGCATTTTGCCACTGGAGATTGGGGGAACCAGCAGCCCCCCGTCATACTGAAGCGAGCCTCAGTGGGGAAAGCACTTGGACTGACCCGCATTTACCTACAACAACTGGTATCCCAGGTGGATTTCCATCCAAGCACTAATCAGGCCCAACACTGCACAGCATCCAAGATCAGCTTGTCCAGTCTGGTGTTTCAGTAGGTCTCACCTGCGGTCAGTCTGTGTTTGTTGCTCTCCCCCACCAAGAAACCTGGCAAGATGGTGCCCGCCACTCAGGACCACGCTGACTGCCTGCACCTCTACCAGGTAACAGCAGCATGCTATTCCCGGGCCCAGACGGCCTCTTCAGAGACCGGAGTGTGTGGAATGGGGGAAGCGCTCAGCACCATCCCCCCCCCCTTAGGTTGCGCTCTCCCCGCCTCTTTACACTCCAGCTGTGTGCTGGTATAAGCAGCGCATAGTACCTAGAGTAAAAAATAAACATAACATTATAAATAACTGAAAAAAATCCCTAAACTAAACCAGGGCTGCAGAGCCGCTCTGAAAAAACGTGCCTCTCTCCACAGGCACTAAACTTACACTGAAGTCAGGGGTTGCAGAGGGGAGGAGTTATAGATTCCAGTGTTAGGGCCAAATCCACGCCTTCCCACCTACAACCCATGGTCCAGTGTGCCCCAGCCCAGACTAAAGAAATATTTTTTCCTATATTCTTTCAACCATTTTTGTAATCCAGTACAGATGTGTCCTCATACATCTAGTGTTAAACTGCCCTTCTAGTCGCGCCATGCCATGGAGTGACTCTGTAGCACAGAGAAACTTTTCGTGTGTCTTTTACCTTCAAATGAGTCTTATTCGCACAGTGATGTGAATTGGACGTACAAGCAGCTTCTGCTGATTAAAATTATATGCAGCATGCCTATATTCTGTGAGCAACTGCGGGTGTACCTGCATGCAAAATGCTACATTACAGCGTCAGCGGCTTTAACACTGATGTATCTTTTTGCATGCAGATACACCCGCAGTCGCACACAGAACATAGGCATGCTGTATATAATTTTAATCAGCAAAAGCCCCTTGTGCTACCTATTCGCATCACTGTGAAGTGTGGCATGAAGTGCATATGTGGTCATTGCACCTCTTCTGACATATTGTAACATATACATAAAAAAGTGTGCAAACCATACAATATAATCTAACTCTAATAATATTAATACAATCACAAATATACACATTAAAAGTACTTAAACAGTTTAACAGCAAAATTGCGCTACAGCCGTTTTGTTTGTGTCACCTGTCACAAAAAACTTTTTGCCTAGGGGTTCAGTGAAAACAATGCTGATACTCTAGGGCAGTGTTTCCCAAATTCATTCCTCAGGGAGCACAAACAGTGCATGCTTTCCAGTTCTCCTCACAGGATCAAAAGTGAAATTCGCTCTACCTGTGGATCTTTTAAAATGTGTCAGCCAGTAATGAATACACCTATGTACCAACTAGGAAAAATGGAAAACATGCACGGTTGGTGCTCCCTGAGGAATGGGTTTGGGAAACACTGCCCTAGAGTATCAGCATTGTTTTCACAGCACATCTGGGCCAAAAAAATTTAGTGACAGGTGATACAAACAAAATGGCTGTAGCGCTGTTTTGCTGTTAAAAACGGTTTAGAGTACTTTTAAATGTATATATTAACGATTGTATTAATATTATTAGAAAGTTTTTCTACTAATTTAGCTCCGCAGTTTGATACCTATATTCAGTAAAATATTTTGTTGGTCTATTAGAAAGTGCCCTTTGATTTGATTCTCAAAGAAATGTGCTTCAGTTACATATTTTGACTAGTTGCATCTAAGATTGTGTTATTGTCTGCTTTTAACAGGGAGCCACCTTGAACATATAAATGGCAATGTCACTTGTTATAATACTGTGCCAAAACCATATTTGAGGCAATGTTGCCCCCTATTGTTAATACTTATTTTAATGTTTATGACCTTATAAATGGGCTTGACAAATTATTCAAAAATCTAGGAGCCATCTTAAAAGTTTAGGAGCCAGACCATCGTCCTTCACCAAAATATCTGAAAACTTGTATAGAACTTCACCTCATGCCCCTTAGGCTTCCCACATGCCATCAGAAGCCGATAAATGCACGTCTTCAGTGTCCAATTCATAGTATGGCCCCAATTCACAGTATGCCACATTATAATGTCCTCAATACATAGTATGCCACTCCACGCCCCCAACACCACATCGCATCCAAAATGTGTCAATGTGTATAAATGAATGTGAACAGGGAGACAAGGCTGCTGTCCCTGCATCTCCTGACTGGGCTGAGAGCTGAGACAACAGAAGACTGACCTGGCTGGGTCTCATTGGGCATGATTCAATTCAGCGCGATGTAAATAGCACCGGGAGATAGCTCCCGGAGCTATTCAATTCATCGCGCTGTTAGGACGGGGAAGGCTCGTTATCGCGCCTTAAACAGGGTGCAGGGCGCAGCTGTAACCATTAGGCACCCTTCCGAAAAGTCCACCGCCATCCTCTCTGTTCATGGACCCAGGAGCTAGCCTGGCTTGCGACAGCAGGATGGAGGCAGATGGTAACAGCATCCACGGGCAGCGCTAAAGCTGCGAGGAGAGTCACTAGATGCCAACACTGCAGTGTGTCCTCCTAACTCCAGGAGCTAATTTTTAAACAGTGCCTCCAATCACAAAATGGAAGTGGGTCCTCATCAGCATGACTACTGCAGGATGCGATAGTCCTGCAGTGCTGTGGAGTGGACGGACAGAGCGGAGTAACGTTTCTAAAAGAAACCTCATTGTCTTCAATAATGGTCTGGGGTCTCTGCCAATCCAGATGCCAGGTGTAAAAGTTTAGTCGCCATGGCGACTGGGATTTGTTGAGCCCTGCCTTAATAAGGCATATAGCATCCGGTCTTTGTTAAGAACGCTATAATTACGTGTGAAATGCGGAAGCCTGGAGCCTTAATTCCCGAGCCCAGACTGACTGCAGAAAGTGCTGGGACGGAGTACACATCTGGCCTATTGTGTAGCGAGAGGCTCCCAGATGCGAGTGTGCTGTTTTTGAATATAATCAGGATTCACTAAAAAGCGAAGTACAAATAAATAATTTAATTCAACTTAAACTGTTTGTGTATTGTGTCATTCATATCACTTTTTTGCTGGATGCCTGAACTCTGTTTCCACAGAAAAGAGGTCCTTTCAAGCTTCTTTTTTGGTTATAAAAAGATCTAGAACCCGCATCTCTGCATTATTTTATTATTAATTGTTGCTATGTACAAATAGCACAATGCAGGAGATTTCACAGAAATATCTGGCAGAGTGCCAATTAGCACTGCTGATCGCAGTCCTGATTATTATCAATGGGGGTTACAAACTCAGCCCTATGTCCCAAACGCTGAAAAGCTAAGCGTTTCGTAGTTTGGCCCCATTAGTTTACACCATCTTCAGTAAACTGCTTTAAGCCTATGAAGGCTTACAAGCAGGAGAGAGATCTTCCAATCTCTCTCTTTATGCCCCCTTCGAAAACCGACAAAGTGTGTATGTGCAGCGACAGCTTCCCCCCAGAGAAGACTTTCACAAATGTGAAAGACTTCTACATAATACCAGGCATCTAACTAGAGGGAAAAATGGTTACGGAAACCAATGTCCCTGTGAATTTCCTATAGTACATAAGGGTGATATCATTAAAAAGGTAAATATCTGCTGCAAATCAGAACCTTAATGATCACCGCAATTCCGTGATTATTAGTACATAGGCCCCTTACTTTAATGTCTTTTGATGAATTTCTCACTAAGTAAATTGTGTTTACCTTTCCTTAGGTTCAGTTATGTGGCAGTGGACAGGGATGCACTTCTGTTTGTCCATATATTTTATGATTGGCAGTCACCAACACTGGTTTTGCTTATCACATTGACCATAAATAATTTGATTTGGACCTGGATCACCCATCCACTTTGGGAACCAATACACTAACCAGTTTCACCATCTTCAACCAACTATTGTAATAACCATTTTCCACCACAAGATGTCCTCCTAACCATGAAAACCAAAACAAGGGATTTCCTTTCAACAACTTACTACAGTACAATCAAATTTTTAGCTACAAGGAATGAAACAACATTTTGGGGAAGATTTATCAAACCTTCCAAAGATGACATGGGATTTTAGTTATCACTATATAGAAATTATATAAATTATAGTGAGAATCTAATTGGTTGTTATGAGCAACATCTCTATTTGTCCTCTTTAGACTTCATACACACACCCCCCCCCCCCCCACCCCCACAGAATAGGCAAATTTACTAATAGCCATTCCTTTATCCACGGGACTTATCACAGGATTTTAGCTACAGAATTATTCAATTATTGCCCGCGGTAAGTGCCCAGATTACACTTTACGTGGATTTCTGATCACACCCTTCCGAGATTCAAACAGAAATCTGCTTACTACATATGGTAATTGCATAGCTTCGTGCACTTAACGCGGGAAATATCACTGACTTGGGGATATAACGGAGTAGCTCCAGGCATTCAACTCAGGACTACAAGCCTGCGGTTTGTCCCACGTTAATTGAATTCCTCCCTATGTCTTGAAAGCAACAATTATATGACCATTCTGTGCAACCCAGCTTGTTTTTTTCTATTATTTTATGCTTGACGGTTGAAGTCTCTTTACCTTAAATAAAGCTAAATAAAAAAGCTAAAATTAGCATAAAAACATTTTCGACATGGTGTTAACATGTTAAATGTTGACATTCTGAATGTGTCAACGTTTTAACCATGTTGACCTAAGTATTTTGACATATTGGTTGTCGAGCTAACATCGAGGTCAACATTCTGAAGCGGTCTACTTTCTGAACGTCGACTAGTCATTCCACACCCCATTTTTATTTTTTTTATAAGAGGATAGTTTTATAAATAACCACGATGGTGGTTCGTATATTTATTTTAAATTGGGAGGACCATCCATAATTTGACACCATTTTTTTCTTTGAACACTCTGGTACTCCTGATTGTTCTAAAACCTCTCTGTAATGAGATAATAGGACTTTATTCCACTACTATTAAATTGTCAGTCATAGGGATAATAAATAAATGTCAAAGGCAAATAACAGATTTATAAAGAAGAGTACAATCCTGAAAACATTTTCTTGTCCGATTCACTATACGCGACAGTAAGATGAATCAGAAAATAAATCGGATGTTTTTTTCTGCAACTCTTTCAGAGTATCCTGGGGAACACCTACCAGGTGTTTTGAAAGCGAACAGTGCAAAATGAGTTTGAATCCCAAAATTCTGCTTTTTTTTGCTCACAAAGTATTATTGAATTATTTTATTTCTATTTGTATACTGATAAGTGTTTATAAAGATACTAAATGCTTTTTAGAAGATGATTTTATATGTACATTTGTGTACTAAGATCAAGATACCAAATTACATGGCTTAAAGTTTTTCAATTAAGCTTGGTATGTAGGAGGTATAATTAGGAGGACACCTGTAGAATCAGGTGGAGATCAATTAACTAATTAGGAATGAGAAGGACAGGTATAAAAAGGAGAGAATGTGCTCCATTCCTCTCACTCTTTGATAAAGCTTCCTGGACTGGAAGCGAAACGCGTCAATGGATCATCATTTACTGCTACACATTGCTACTTGATTTTCCTTATTCACCGGACTTTGCTTTAAACGACTGCATTTTTGATTACTTGAAAGCCGGCCACAATACAATTATCATACTCGGCTTGGTGATGCTGGACATTGATTAACACGAGGACAGGTGAAGGCGGTCACAAGTTGACTTTATTATAGCCTCTGGACCTGTTGGGGCTGCAACTCAGTGTGTCACCAGTTCTAAATTGGGAGCAACCACTTTAGCAGCCCATTCGACTAATCCCGTAAAGATCATCTAGCTCTACATTGTTGTAAGTCCTAGAGGTGATTATACCAGAAGCTTCACCTCGCTTCCCTCGGAGGACTTCAAATATACATTTACTCTGCACAAGATGATGGTCGGAGATGATGGATTATTATTATGGTCCGGTGAGATCACTGTCTTTGGACATTTTCTCATATACTGTATTTTAAAAGTTTGTGATTCCCAGTAGGGTTCGTTTTTTTCTAGACAGTATATAGGAATATAGCAGCTGCTGTTTTTTTCTACATATTACTTAGACTAGTCTGTATAGACTTCTTTTCCAGAAGTATTTTTAAAATATTTGTGATTATATATTGTTTAGCATTTGCACCAATATTACAAAGAGAAATTTCTTAATCATACATTTGGTGTCTTGACTATTTTCAGCCATGCCCAGGTATTAATCAATTTATTTAATATTTGAATTGGTCATTTATAAGCACAACACCAACATTCTTCTTGTGAATGTCTGTTTATTGGCTGGCCAACCCTTCTTTTGAAATCCATAGAGCACAAAGAGGGAGTCTGTTTTCCTGAGAGAACCAGTACGGTCCATGTAGATCCTGAGAGCATGGACCACATCCAAGGAGGCCTCACCTACTGAGAGGTCTGGTGATCGGAAGGCCGGGACTATGATCTCCTCATTAAAATGGAAACAAGTAAACACTTTGGGAGGGAAACCAGGGTGAGTCCGAAGAACAGCGCTGTCCTGATGGAAGATTAGAAATGGGGAGCGACATGAGAGCGCCCTAAATCCGATACCCTGCGGACGGACGCCATAGCAAGAAGAAGAAGATAAATAAAAACAAAAAAACTTCCACAGATTCCAAAGGTTCAAACGGAGTGCCCTGTAAGGCCTGAAGAACCACTGACAAATCCCACAGAGCCACAGGAGGAACAAAGGGAGGGTGTATGCGGAGTACACCTTGCAGGAAGGTGTGGACATCCGGCAGTGAAGCAATTCTATGCTGGAACCAAATGGACAGAGCAGAGACGTGTAACTTCAGCGAAGTAAGGTGGAGTCCAAGATCCAATCCAGCTTGGCATGAAGGCCAGGACTCTAAAGACCCGAAACACGACAGTCATAGCTTCTGGCATCACACCATTGGAAGTAGGTATGTCACACTCTAGTAAATCCTGGCAGAGGCCGGTTTATGCACTCTGAGCATAGTCTGAACCACAGACCGAGAAAACCCTTTAGACCTCAGAAGGGATGTCTAAAGAGCCTAAGCTAGAGTGAGGGCTTTGTAGATGGCTCGGATTTCCAATACATTGATTGGCAAGGTCGACTCGGCCGATATCCAACTCCCCTGTAAGAAGTATTAACCGGTCATTGCGTCCAAGCCTCGGAGACTGGAGTCCGTTGTAAGGAGTACCCAATCTGGGATCCAAAAGGGACATTTGGTTAAGTGGGAAGTCTGTAGCCACCAGGAGAGGGACAGACAAACCTCTGCAGTGAGAACCATCATTTGAGCATTTATCCGATGGGGCAACCTGTTCCAACTGGACAGGATTAGCTGTTGCAGGGGCCTGGAGTAGAACTGAGCGTACTCCACCATGTCAAAAGGTGGATACCATGGATCCTAGAACTTTCATAGCTGAATGGACTGACACTCGGCGACTGCGTAGGAATCTGCGCACACGTATTTGCAGTGTTGAGATCTTGTCTGCTGTCAGGAAGATTCTCTGATCCTGAGAAACCAAAAGAGCTCCCAGATGAACCATCCTTTGTGAAGGATTCAGGGAGGATTTATTCCAGTTGATTAACCAGCTGTGCTTTTGTAGGAAGGGAATGGTTACCTGATGATGGTGTTGAAGCACCTCTGGGGAGCTTGCTAAGAGCAAGAGGTTATCCAGGTATGGCAGCAACCGGACCCCCTGACCACGCAAGTGGGCCGCCATGATAGCCATAATCTTGGTAAACACTCGTGAAGCTGTAGACAGTCCAAATGGCAGAGCCTGAAATTGGAAGTGTTGCTGTAGCATAGCAAACCGAAGATATTGCTGATGAGAGGACGCTTTAGTTACATGTAGGTAAGCATCCTGAATATCCAGAGATACCATAAAATCCTCAGGCTCCATAGCTAGGATAACAGAGCGTAGGGTTTCCATCCTGAACCTGGGTACCCTGATGAACTTGTTCAGGAATCTGAGGTTGAGGATAGGCCTATGAGACCCATTTGGCTCCTAAACCAGAAAGAGTAGAATATTAACCGTTCCCTTGCTGTGATAGCAGGACTGGAACTATAACCCCTGCTTGCAGCAAGGAATGAATGGCTTTCTGGATGAGCAGGGCAGTGTTCGGGTCTAATGGAGGGCCTGTGCAGAAAAATTGGTGGGGTGGCCATCCTATACATGAGAGGGCCAAGCGTCTGTGGTGGTTTGACGCCAGCACTGGGCAAACTGAAGAGGTCGACCTCCTACTATGGGGTCCCCCAAGGGGAGAGCCGTCCAGTCAGGCTGAAGACTTGTCCTCGGATTTTGAAGCAGGACGTCTGGTGGTCCAGGTCTGCTTGGTCCTGGGCTTAGCGGCCCTAGTGGAAGCCAACACACGGTACAATTTTTTTAATGATTTGACGTTAACGTCAAATCGTTCAGTTTCTGAGGTATAAATGAACGAAAACTACAAATGCGCGCTCCCGTTTGTAGTTTTCGTTCATTGTCCGAACTTCCTGTCCAACCTGACTATATTGTCAGGTTGGACATGTTCGGGGATGAGGGAAAGAACCCGGCACTGAACGATTCAGTTCATGAAATTGTTCAGTGTTTTGTGCTCAGAGTCGTTAACGACACTGAGCACAAACTGCCAGGGACACATAGGACGATGTTTGTTCAGGGAGCATCGTCCCGAGTGTACGCACCTTTAGGTTCTCCTTGGGGACGAAAGGACCTAAAGGATGTTGTACTAGGTTTTGCAGTAGCTGGTGAAGAAAGAAAGGCATTCTTTAATGCTGCTAATGTGGCTACAATCTTGTCTAAGTCTGGGCCAAACAAGATCTCACCATTAGGTAATGCTTCTAAAGCTTCTTAGAATCTGCATCCGCCTTCCATGACTGCAGCCACAGGATGCGGCGGGCAGACAGCGCCATTGCCGAAGCTCTAGAAGCTAGGAGACTGGCATCCAAGGACGCTTCTCCAATACATGAAGCTGCATCTCTTATGTGCGCTACATAAGACAACTGATCCCGAGAGGAGTCTGAGGGAAAATAATTCTTCAAGGGAGTCTGCCCAGCTCTCAATTGCTTTAGCCACCCATTCAATAGCCATGGTCGGACGAGCAATGGCACCTGAAAGAGAGTACACAGATTTAAGGCCAGTTCCAATCTATCCGTAGGGTCCTTTAGTGAGAAAACTGTAGCGCTTTTAATCAAACGCGTAACAAGGGAATCCACTGCTGGGGAAGGGAGTCTCCCATCTTGCATAATGAGCTGCAGGAAGAGAACAACAAGAGGTCAAGTGAAAGATATATGCTGATAGTATAGAGAGAATATACAGTCAGACAGCGCTAGCATAAGTCACATACAATGCACAAATACATATAACTGCAATATGGCACTACAATCAACTACTCAGTCCTTAAAAGCTGGTAGGCTATAGTGCTACATAACCTGTCCCCAGGGAAAGGTATTTAGGGGGCCAGGACCCTGCGTTTCCCTGAAAGAGCTGTGACTGAGCCTGTAGAAGATGGCCGCCTGAGTCCACTGAGACATGGTCGGAGGAGGAGAGCAGCTAAGAGAAGCTAGTCCTCAGAGGAATGGTGCCGAGCTGAGGGGAGGGGCCGCTGTTATAGGGAAATCTGACCTCCCCATGCTGATTGTTAACCACCGGGACGCTGGATTCCCGTTCCATATGTACCCTGATGGTCCAGTGGATCACGTGGTCGGAGCCAGTGTTCACCCTCAGCACCTCCGGTCTGTCCCAAGACCGAAGGAAAGACTGCCCATCTGCGGGCCACCGCAAGCGGTGACCCACCTTACCTGTCCCCATAAAAAGTGGGTTGCAGTCTGGGTCTGTCCACGGGGCCGGCTAACAAGGTCCCCGGAATGCTTGCCGAGAGCACCAGGTGGAGCTGGCGTTGCGGCACCCGGAGGGGTGATTGAGCGGCAGCACAGACGTCCTGCGGACAATCTGCTGCTGCCCGGCCAGAAGATTAAATGTAAAATAAAGAACACCATAAAAATTAAAGCTTTTGGGCTGCTTGAGCAGCCCACTGTTATAATGGTGCCTCTGGCTCGGGGGCAGGGTATAGGGGGAAGGACCGGTGTATCCTGGAAGCAAAACTAACTGTGCGGTGCTCGGTCCTCAACCACCACCTACACCCCAAGGTCTCTCTGTGGAGCCCTATGGACCCTGAAGAAGAAAGTATGTTATACACTTAAATACAATCTCTCTTTGCTAGAAGTTTCATTTTGGGAACCTTTGGGAACAAGTGTAAATAAAATAATAAGTACGGCATTTGAACCCTTCTTGCACTAACCATGGAACTGGCAAGTTCAAGTCTTGTAGTGTCTCTCTCTGTGGGCCTGATTCAGAGCCGGATGCTCTGACCAGAGCGCTCGCTCTGAATCAGGGCCCTCCTACCTCATTTTGGAGCGGCCTCATGGACGCTCGCATAGCTGTGTGTTACCACCCACAGCTATAGTGAGCGTCCATGATGATGGTCGCGATGGTCAAGATCATCGCGACCATTGGGCTTGCGACGAGACCCTGCGGTAGGGTCTCGGTGACCGTAAGCCCTGGAGTGATTTTGGCTCTATCAAAATCACTCCCACGCCCCCGGCACGCCCACCAAAGGGGGCGTGCTGTCACTCACCATCGACAGCACGCCCCCTTTGGTGCGAGACCCGGAGCGACGACTTCCTCGTCACTCTCACTTGCCGGGTCTCGCGCATGCGCATGACGGAGCACCATGCACTTCGGCACCATCGACCAGCTTGCGAGAGTCCTTCGCTCGCGAGCGGGTCTGAATTAGGCCCTGTGTTCTAGGGATGACCATCGGTGGGTTTTCGATGATTTGTACCTGCAGCTTCTGCATTGAAAACTAGTGATACAAGACATGCTTGCCTCAGAGAGGGGGCAGACAGGCCGGCATAGTGGGGAGCGTGGCTAGGGATATTAAACGCACATTAGAAACGGAGTGGGGTCGTGACCACTCGATTGCATCATTTTGGCCATGCCACCGCTACACACTTGGTACGATTTGGCTGCTATATCGCACAGTGTATGGGCATGTCGTCGGACCGAGCGCGCACCCATGGGGTCATACATCGCACCCCCAGATATTACTGCAGGATCAGGAGGATGTGGTGTGTGATCGCATGCAGCGCTATGCAGGTGGGCCAGCATATCGGGCGGTCGACCACCCGATCTCACCTTGTGTGGGGACCGCCCGATATGTCGGATCCTCTGTTGCGTTGCACAGTGCCTATCGCACAGTGTATGGGCCGCTTTAGAAAGTTTATCTCAGAGGTTCCCAAACTCAGTCCTCAGGGCAATCTAAAGGCATACATCCACTTAAAGACATGAAAACAATTGCACGAATACGACATTGTAATCGTGCAGTCGTTTGTCAGTCTGTGATGTACCTACACTGAGTCATTCAGTGTAGGCACATCAATCATCTGCAAACATGCTGAACCTGAAGTTATCGTCAGGATGTACACAATACTTGCCCGATGATAGATGTCTAAACGACCAGCAGGAGCGCGCATCACTGGTCGTTTTAGACATTTTTTTAACGATGTGCAAACGATTATTGAACGATATAGTTATCATTCAATTTAATAGTCTAGTGGATGTGTGCCTTAACAGTTCAGGTTTTAAAGGATATTCATGCTTGGCCACAGATGACTTAATTATCCATGGTTGAGCAAAGGTGACTTAATTAGTACCTGTGCTCAACCATGGATATCTCTAAAACCTGAACTGTTGGGGTGCCTTGAGGACAGTGTTTGGGAACCTCTAGTTTATCCAATACAGTTCATCAGTGAATAGTGGTAGTTTGATCAATAGCATGACAAATGGATAAGAAATATATTAGGACTCAGTGCTGCAACCCATTTAATATTAAAGGACATAGCAGCAGTAGAAAACAATTAAGGCAGATGCTACCATGGAAGATTAAAATACAGCAACATGTCAATAGTGATCAAATGATTTGTGATGACTGTAAAGGCAGGTAGCCACTACCCGATTAAACAGAGCGATTGAACGATAACGACATCGTTATCGTTCAATTGCTCGTTATTCGGGCATGCCATTGTCGGAAACAACCAGCGATGCACGCTGGTAGTTTTCAACATCATTTATCGCCCAAACATGCCGATCAATCTGCCGTTAACAACAGATTGACCATGTTCGGGGATGATGGAGGGTGCCTACACTGAATAACTGATCATTCAGTATAGGCACTGCAGGGGATGGGGAACGACTGTACGATTATGATGTAGTAATCGTACAGTCTTCCCTGGGTCGGGTAGTGGATGTGCGGCATAAGAAAACTGTTGAGGAAGGGTCAAGCACTGATGAATAAAGTAACACAGGAGTGGCAACATGCAGGACTGAATCAGCTTTGCAGTCATTAAATTAAAGTTTAAGCAGTGTGGGAGCATCACCTATCAAGAGGAAAAGAATGAAAAAAACTATTGCAAAAGGAAAGCTGTAAAAAATGCCCAAGCTATAAAAAAAAAAAGGATATATTCAATATTCCAGCTGAGGACCTGTGCTTCATAATTGTTTTGTACTGCAGCTGTGTCTTTTAATATCAAATGGGTTGCAGCATGTCTTAATGTACTTTTTATCCATTTGTCACGCTCTTGATCAAACTACCACTATTCACTGATAAACTGGATTAGGTAAACTGTCTTCGCCCCTTCAATCACTAGTTCTCAATGCAGAAGCTGCAGCCAGACTGAGAAGAACACAGTAGGGATGGCCATCGACCATCAATAGTTTACCACAGATTGTTTTGCCATCGATAGCAGAGAGCAAATTCTTTTCTGCCATGGATGGCAAAGTTTAACCAGATTTTATTTCTGCTCATGTACCAGACTTAGCTGCGCCACCTATGCCCTGTCCCCTGTTTTTTTGGTTTTTTTTATTAGCCTACGGCTTGCCAGACACTTGGCAGCGGTGGCCATCGAGTGGCATAAACCATCGATGATTCACCATAGATTGTTATTGTACCATTGATAGTTATCACTGATAAGTTGGTCTAGTGTGTGGCCAGCTTTAGCTTCAAAACAAGACCAACATGAAAGTTCTACCACAATCAGAAGCAAAATTATGATAGTTTTAATTGACTTTGCAAGCATAAGTACAAGCACTTTTTGTCATGTTTGCAACCCTGTTGCATGAACACCGTGTATCACTAAAATTGTAAATATGAAAGTTACTTTATGTCGTCTATCATCCTACCAAATATCACAAAAATCTGAGACGGTCGGGTTGAAAAGTTACTTTTTCTGTGCTGATTTTGCATGGAATGATCCGGCACTGCATATTGGGGGGATCGGTATGAAATACCGCCGCCCTGTGGCTGGCAGTTCACATCCCGGCAGCGGCAGGCCGACAGAAGCAGAGTTCCCGGCAGCGGAAGCCCGACAGCGCTGGAAATCCCTATCGTCCTAAAGGTATGTAAAAAGTAACCTAGCCTAATCCCCTAATCCTCCTTAGGGGTGCCTAACCCTAAAGTCCCCCCCAAGTGCCTAAACCTAATCCCCCCCCCTTCCCCGCTGCCTAAACCTAAGTCCCCCGGGGGGGGTGCCTAACCCTAAGTCCCCCCCGAGAATATATAAAATGTTATTTCAAGTTTAAATCAATATAAAAAGGTCAGGGTTTAAACATTTTAATATTGCGAGGGCCCCCACCCGGCTACTTCTTGATGCCACCCAGCTAGAAAACTTTTCTGGGGAGAATACTGCTCTATGTCAAACTGGCCTAAAATCAAATCTGTGTATTGTACTGAGGGCCTGATTCAGCAGTGGATGCAATGCCGATGTTTATGCCGTTTGAGCGATTATGCATGCAAGTCGCACACGTCACGATTACATATGGACAGAGAACCATTCACAAAGTGAGTGAAGGTAGTCAGCATTCGGGGCTAGGTAATAGGGGGATAGTTAAGTAAACGCAGGAGTGCCTGACCGGTTCAACACCGTATCATGGGCGTGCATAAATTCGCAGCATAAGACCTCTCTGCGTGTGGGGAGAGCTGCAGTGTTTGCGGCTGCTCAGACCTGCCGTACATGCTGCGTAACTGCACAGATATTTTTACACAGGAGTGAGATATTGGACAAACATGAGAAGGCAGATGTGGGCGTCTTTAGGTCGGCTGTCCTTTACAGGCATTAGCATATTTTAGCAAATGCAATCCGTAAGCAATTGCAACCGCTGCCGAATCAAGCCCTGAGATGGATCATTCCCAAAAAAAAAAAAAAAAAATTCCACCACCCATCTCAAATTTTTACGATTTGTTTTTTTGATGAGAGGATGTCAAAAAACTACTTTTGCCAAATATCTCGACCTTCTGACTGTTAAGATGGCCATGTACTATACAATTTTCTGTCCAATCTGGCTGGTTGGAATGAAAACCGGGCAATGTATGGGAGTAAAATGACAGTCGATCATATGGATTTAAACACTGAAAAAAGGTCAAAGATGAATAAATAAAATTGTTCAAATTGGTTAAATTTGTGTGTTTTAATCAATTTGTCTGAGCAGCCATTTTTGGCTATTTTCCAGTGTTGTGAGCAAATGGACGATTGTCATTTGCTCTCATACATTACCAGGTTTTCATTCCAAACAGCCAGATTGGACAGATTATCTGACAGAAAAAAATTGTATAGTGGACAGCCAGCTTTAGTTCAATACAGTGAAAAAAAAAAAATCAATAATTCATAAACTATTTACTAATCGCGGTTAATTTATTCCAGTTTATTTGAAGTATCACAGATGCTTATTAAGGAATGACCACGAAATTTGGACCCATAAGGTAACTTTTCCTCCTGAATCCAAACCAAATTACTGTATCTGCCTTAACTTTCGAGTTACACCAAAAATGCAAGCTTTTGGAACAGAATTAAAAACGATACTTTAAATTAACATTTGAAATCCCATTTTTTTTGAAGTGCTTAACAAAAGGTATACATTACTACCACAAAAAAAAAAAAAATAATAATATTACCATGCTATTTCATATTGGAGAAAAAAAAAAATTATGAAGTTGACGTTCGATTACTGTTGTGCCGCATACATAATTAACACAAGAAACCATGCTGTTAAAAACCATACCAAACAAGTGAACAGAACTGAGGCAATGGGATAAGCCTTCCATAGAGAAACAAACGGGAAGGGGATACCCTCTCCAAACTGAAACTTTCCAGAGAAAGAGAGAGAGAGGGAGACAGACAGAAAGATAGTCAATCATGGCAGCTGTTCCTCCAAAAAGTGCAGATTTGGTGTTCTTTCATATTCATGACTGTCATATTACTAATTGATCAAAAACCACTGGATTACATAGCTGGGACCACTTTACAAATGAATAAAAATAACTTAATTCTGAGAAATGAAGTTTCAAATGCAGTAACCAGTGATTCTGGAACCTCAGTCTGCTGCCATCATGAAAAGGGTACTGCTGTTAAAATATGAAGAATTTCAGAAAACATGCTGTAATCCTTTCTTGTCTCACAGGAGTCAGAAAAAGGGTTGTGTCACTGAAGTAGGCCAAAGAACATGGTGAGTGTCAACTTCATGCTGTTATTAAACCAGGACAGAAACTTTGGCCAAAATGTAGAATTCAACTGTCAGGCTGTAAAGAATAAACAGACATAGATATGCCAACAGAAGAAGTTGGATCCCCGGTTAAGAGTTTAACTAAACCTGCAGAAACATTTGAGCTGAATGAAAGTATTACAAAGCTTGGTTGTACACCAGTGAAATTGCATGGGGTATAGAGGACACCTGGGGGTAAATTTACTAAAGTAAATTTTTAGAAGTGAGTTTTAGAAGAGATGTTGCCCATAGCAGCCAAACAGATTCTAGCTATTATCTTCTAGAAGGTACTAGTTAAATGTTAAGTAGAATCACTTCTAAAAATTCTCACTTTAGTAAATTTTAGCCCCTGGAGGAATACACTAAAAGAAAGAAAGAGCAGGCTAGTAAAGCTTTCTCAAATATTGTCTCTTACTAGCACATCACTAGAATCACCCCAGAAAGGAAGCAAATGTTCAGGTTGTGATGATTTACAGAGTCTGATGAGGTAAAGCAAAAAAGTGTGAAGAGGTACCACGACAAAAAGTAATAAAAACATTAACGCTGGCACCAAACCAATCAACAAATGTGTTATCCTGACCCTCAAGAGAACAGTGTTTTATTCCTTTAATTCATATCCTGTGTGTAACGGAAGTGCGTATAGACAAAAGACCCGAAAATATTGCACCAAAATACGCGAAGTGTGCAGAAACTAATCTGACGTTAAGTTTTCGCTCTATCGCAGCTAGATTGAATCTGTAAGTAACCTGATGCATAACTAAAGCTGGTGCCTTGCAGATGTACGAAACAAAAACCTCAATCTCCACATGAAGTACTGCCATCCCCAAATGGATCTACAGCAAGAAAGTCTTCACTGAAAAGCCATCATAATGAGGTTCAAATCAGATTGGCTTTTAGTTAGGGGATAAGGACAGCACCCAAAATTCTATAAGGAAAACATAAACAAATACATTTTAACATAGAAGGCAAGTTTATCTGGTCTTTACTTGTATGGCCAAAAAAAGTTGGACACTGCCAGTTGTTAGGACATGCTTACTTAAGACCTGATTTAGAGTTGTATGCTATTGCCACAGCAGCTGCGATCCCGTACGCAGTGGTTGCGCAAAAAAAAATGCAAAGGTCGCAGCCACCAGGATATATATTGAGACGTTCATCAGAGTCATTGCAAATCCAAGCATCTGCATACATAAATGCAGCATCGGATGCAAATGTTTCGATGTTAACAGCCTAGCGTAAGTAGCCTGGGGCAAAACAGCCGCAGGAACAGAGACGCCGGAGTCTTATTTCTTACGTATGGGATCGAAGATGCAGGATGTGACACGTCCCCAAAACAGTGGCGACACTCTTGCTTTTTAGCAGACACTATCCTTATCCACCACCAAAAGGCTCCACGACAATCCACGAACTGTGAATAAATACTCTCCACATGCGACTAAGATAATGTACCTTGGCGCATGCGCAGAAAGCTGACAACCGCAAAACATCGGCATGGATTACAACTCTGAATCAGGCCCTTACACCATTCTGATCTACTGCATTCCCCAGTACATACATACAAAATAAAAGATTCCAGCAGATTCTGCCGATTTCTGATGCATTAAATAACAGATCCTTCATCTCCATCGTTAAACTTCCATACCAACCTTTAACACCTTGTGCTACCTTCAAAATAGCCACCCAGAACATTGACAACTGAACCCAAGCAACAATATAATTTTATGAGTGTGCACACAGGCTATGTTCAATTGGACATTCTTATGTACACTTTGGCGGCGATTCAATTGTTTAAAAGAATTGAACGAATTCTCTCAGACGACCAGCCCTAAGGTTGCACTTATTGATTTCTGCTCGCACCTTGCTGAGGTGCAAGCAGAAATCCATGTAAAGAAGGGAAACGGGCTGGTTGCAAGTGCTGAAAGTGACTTAACTGCAGCGCGCAAGGCACTTAGCATGGGAGAAGCTGCTTAACGCATGTAATCCTGTGCATTAAGGAACGAGAATGCTGCAGTCGCTATGAGTGCAAACAATTGAATATCTCCGGGTCACTTTAGATAGGAGAGATAAACAATTGAATTGTCCCCTCATACATATACACTTATCAGTCATAACAATAAAACCACCCGCTCAATATTGCGTAGGTCATCCTCGTGCCGCCAAAGCAGCTTTGATCCATTGAGGCATGTATTCCACAACACCGTGAACTTGTTATGTTCCTCAAACCATTCCAGAACAATATTGCAACCAGTTACTTATGATGTAATTGAAGTTGTAGTGTTCACTCTAGGTCCGGCACCAGACCTAGGGAAAGGGCACTTCTGCACGCGCCTTTTAAGGCGCGCCCTCCTCGAAAGGGGACGTGGCCAATGAAAAAGGGGGCGCATCTTTATGACACTTTCCTCTTTTGTCAGTCTTAGGGGTGTGCCCGGCACTTACCGGGCAGCCCTCAAGCGCTGCGGTCACTGTGAATAAATGCCGGGCGCATGCACCTGACATCCATTCACCGGCTGTGACCGCTGCACTGCCATTTTCACCACCCATGGGACACTGCGGACCACGGGAGGGGACAGAACCTGCAGGAAGTTTCAGCGGGGCGCCGCGCAGGAGGGAAGGGTGCTTTCTGCCCTTTAAAAATAGGGTAGGGTGCAGCGCCCTGCTGAAACAGCCTAGCGGGAACGCTAGAAGTGCTTACATTATTCCTAGCACCTTGTACATGTTCATTTTCTAAAGACAGTATGCACAAAGTGAAACAATGTGAATATACAAAGAATTGCAGCTTTTTTTTCTGTAATGAGTAAAACTTCCATTAATTTAATGAGTGCTAATAGAATACACTATGAAGACTGAAATTCCACCTTTACTTAACATTGCATTTGTTTTTTCTAGATGGTGCACAATAGAAGGGTTATGAAATGTTAGCTGGAACATATTATGCAATGAAAGAAACTCACATTTTCATGTTTCATATGCTTCAGAAGACGAAGTTCCCTATAGGTACGCTTGGCATGGATGATGGACTGAAAGGGGCGTGAAAGCTTTTTCACTGCCACACGCTGTTCTGTCTTCGTATCAAAAGCCGAACTGTGTATACAAGGGGGAAAACAAAAAAAATGTACAAACGTGAAGAAGTCTATTAAAAGTAAATGAGGCAGCACAGGATTACCAATTTCTCATTCAAGCAGTTTACAAACAGAACATGAGAGGTTTATTATAGTTTTTCACCCATGAATAATACATCTCTCAAACGGGGTGATTCAATTGTTGCTCAGTTAAGCTGGATACACACTGACAGATATATTGGCCAATCAACTGATCGGACAATATATCTGGTGCCCGTCAGCCAGCGATATGTCTGAACGACGTCGTTCACAGACATATCGCATAGGCTGTGCTGCACAGCAGATGGACAGATACAGCGTACACATACAGAGCCAGCCGTGAGGAGGGGGCGGGACACTACCCCGACCCACCTCCCGGCCAGCGGGACCCGCAGCTGTCTGGAAGATGAACGTCGTTTATTGTATATGAACGATCACCATCTACAGATATATCTGCAGATCACTCAATTTGCAGATATATCTGCTAGGTGTGTACCCACCTTTAGGGCGCGAGACTAAACCCAGAAGCACTGGGTTTAGTCACGCAAAGTGACTAAACCCATGTAGTTTACTGCTTTGGGCACCCAAAGATTCTGACAAGACATGTGTACAGCCACGCATATTTGTACCCGGACAGAGCAACAACTGAATTGCTCTGTCGGGCAACCAGAACAAATAGCAGCAGTAAAAACAACTGAATTGTACAAAAAGCATATTAAATACTTCCACCTTGTATATTTCAACATTTAACATATTTTTATACAAACCCAATTAATGAAAACAAACCAGTATTCAGTCAATTTCTTATTAAAACTGGGTTCAATTGCAGGGAGCACAGTGAAATTATTAAGCTGTCAACTCCATTTCGTACATTCAAAAAAGAAAGTAATGCCACAATGTTACAAATATAAAAAGATATAGATGTACACACAAACAAAAAGATAACCGTGGCACTAAGAACAGATCTGTGGTTCCTGTGCAAGGAAGTAGTGCAACAATCCTGCACTTTCAGAGAGGCAGTGATCACTCACCGCTAACAAGGAAATTACACTGGACTTAGGTGGGTGCTAGAATCAAAACGCATTGGTAGACATTTGGTTCCGGGGTTCACTAATATGCAAAGCAATACCTGATGTTCTGCTTGCCTCACAGATTTCGATATATTTTATTCAGACAGCTGTATATGTTTTTAGATTTGTATATGCAGTTTTAGTGGATTAAAATTGTTTTATGTTTTGCTATGCCACCTGATTTGTCTTCTTTTTGAGCTGCTGTGCTGTAAAGAATTTGCAGCATCCAGGCTTACCATACTTAGGACAATGGTAAATACTATGGTTCAGATAAGCAATTGGGCAGCAACAACTCATAATTTTGCTCTCGTAACAGTTTTAAATGCCATCTCTCTTACCAGTTTGGTAAGGTATAGAGAGTCAGGAACACATGTTGTGGACAATATAGAGCCAGCACTTTCCAGGATGTGGGTGCAGCTCTATTTGTGCCCAGCAATATTGGAGGCAAAGGGGTTGTGTGCGACGCATACCCAGAATTCAGGGTGCAAGGAGGCTGCATGAGTGGTTGGATGCAATATGTGCCCTACTCATCTACGGTCAGGGGATGAGTTGTGTGCACCATGTGCCCATCAATTCTGGGGGAAATTCAAGTGTGTTGCGTGCTGCGGCCTGCGGCCATTAGATGGCCCCCGACAGAGCAATTCAATGTTGCTCCGTTCGGGCACGCACAGCCGCCAATACATTTCTACTCGCAGCCCTCCAAACTGGCAAGCAGACATGACAGAAAAGTGACCCATTTCAGTGCTCAAAACAGGACTTTTAGCAAGCACGACAATGTTCCATCATTTTGAAGGGCTGATAAGTATTACGTATATACAGTACGAGTGTATCACCCAGGAGCAGCAAGCAGGGTGACAGTAACAGGCGGGCCCATAATACAATGTATCATCTCTGCGGTGCGTGTACAGTATCTATGTATGTATATGTCTGTGATCTGTCCTCACCCCACACTGCATATGGGGCCATACTGTATGATATTGCAGTGCGGGTGGAATCAAGAAGTAGCCGGGTGGGGGCCTTTGCAATAAAATGTTTTGAAGCCTGACTTTATAATGATTTAAACTTGAAATAACATTTTATATATTAATTCTCCTCCTATTATTAGAGGCCCAGTCGTCTGATTATGAAAAAACTGCAACATCTGTAGGATCTGGTTGTTTTTATACAGCTCCCAGATACTGTCCCCACTTGCAGGATCCCAAAGTGCCGGGTGGTGCACTCGCAAAAAACAGCCTGGGGAGAACACTTATATTGTATTACGTCATGTGGGCTCTCTGCTTGAGCGCACAGCCGCCAGTGCTGACATTCCTGATCGCAGCCCCCTGAGCCGGCGAGCGGAAAGGCCCGAAAAGCGACCAGTCTAATTAAGCACTCAAACAGGACTTTTCGCAGCTACAACAATGTCCAGTCATTTTGAGGGGCTGCTAACTAGTCTTTTATAAGCACTACAAAAGCATTTTTTGGTTGCATATAGTGCATAAGTTACTGGACCTCAGAATAGTTTGCAGCCTTTTAGCATGCAGTAATGTCCCAGAATGACTCTTGCATAGATGCGAGTTTGCAGCTGTTTTACCATATTTACAAAAGCCAAGACTACTATTACAAAATAAAATGCACAAAACAGGATTTGCCACAAAATATTAACTATATAGAAAGATAGATTGGATATTGTGGGCCTTTAAAGTGCACCTTAAATTCAGAAAATGTTATGCAAAACAATAGTAAAATGTCCAAATATATACACCTCCAGATTCAGTTGTGGCATCCAATTTACAGCATTTATTTATGTACAGCTGCATAGCTGTGCTTCAGTTATAGAACCATTCATGCATAAATATTCTGGTACAAAGTTGATGTGTCTGCAGCGTGAAAGAATGACAGTTACACAAAGTATAGGAAATCTTTATTATAACACACTAAATATATCAATGTACTGAAACTCGCTTGTTCACCGTGCAATGCGGAACAATAAGAGTCCCTGCTCTTTCCTAATCTCTCCTAATGTAGGAGGCAGCTTTAGGCCTGAGTGTGCACCGGGAGCTGGGCATGGGAGGCTGGCACACTCAGATGTGGCCTGTAGGGCAGCTCACCAGCACCTCATACCCAGGGCCCATGCACTCAGCAGAGGAAAGTGACAGGTAGCAGTTAGCTCGCCAGTGACTTACCACACCGAGCCATAAGCTCCGGAGCCCACGGGACTCAGATTCTGGTATCGCTCAGGCACCTCCCACAGCGTCTTGTTCAGCTCCTGTCGGTAAAACCCAGAAGGGGAATTGGAGGACATTGCTGCTGCACCCCACGCCTTGCAGAGGGAGCCCACCCGACTCTGCGCCCACACTCACAGCCCCCAATAACCAGCACAGAACTCCACCACTTCCCGCGAGACTCCCCACGCGTTGCGCAACTTACACCCTACTAGGCGCATGCGCGGTGAGTGGTGGGTAGGGGGCAGCTGCGACTGCGAGTCGAGACCCTAATCGTGTGAAAAGTTTTCCTCAATGATGGGACAAGAGGTCGTCTGACGCATTCCGTGCTCCGACACATTTCGTTAATTAAAAAACGGCAGGGGTCTATTCTGCTACAGGGCATGTACATTACCAGTGATCTCCTAACCACATTTAACAAACATGATTTTTTTACATCACACTGGAGGCATATTTATCAAAGAATAATAAAATATTAAGTATCGCCCAGATGTAAATACATTGATGCAGATATTGTTAAAATCAATTGGCTACACATGTCAAAAGACAGGCTGGGTACCAGGGGTGTATTTATAATGTGTGCACTGCGGGGTGTGCGGTCAGGGCCGGTGCTAGGCTTTGCTGCGCCCAGCGCCGTCCTGTGTTGCTACCCCTTCCCTCCTCTGCTACCTCCCCCTGAGCTTACATATTCACTATAGTGCCGGGAGGTACGATGGGCGTTTCTTGCGCCCGCCGGATACAATGGCGCTCCGGGCAACGGCCCGGCTTGCCTAGAGCCGCTCCTGTGTGCAGTGCACACGGGCCCTTGGCTCCAGGGGGGGGGGCACTATACACCCTGCACACATACTTTTTTTTTATACTTACGTCTTCGATGTACCACAGAGTACCGCTGCTGAAAATGCCTGGAAAATGGCCGCGTGGCCATTTTGTCAGCATTTTGCGCATGCGCAGTAGGAAATCACCAGGAAAATGGCTGCCGCGCCATTTTACCAGTAAACTGCATGTGCAGTAGACTCCAGGCACACTCTAGAGCAGTGATTTTCAACCTTTTTTAAATCAAGGCACAAGATTTTAAAATTGGCAAGGCACACCATCCGGCGATTTGGCGTGCACGACCTATGAAAAAACACACTACATTGGCCCCCGCAAGTATAAAACACACTACATTGGCCCCCGCAGGAATAAAACAATCACATTTTTGGGCCCCACAGAAATAAAGCAATCACATTGGCCCCCACTGAAATAAAGAATCACATTGGCCCCCCACAGAAATTAAGCAATCACATTGGCCCCCACAGAAATAAAGCAATCGCATTGGCCCCCACAGAAATAAAGCAATCGCATTGGCCCCCACAGAGATAAAGCAATCACATTGGCCCCCACAGATAAAAAAAACACATTACTCCCCAACTGAAAAAAAAAGCAGATTGGCTCCCCCCCCCCGGGCTGGAAACACTGGCTCGGTCACAAACACAGGGTGGGCTGGAAGCACTGGCACGGGGCACGTTGAAAACCGCTGCTCTAGAGTGTGCCGGGAGTCTATTGCTGCTGTCAGTTCGCTGACGGCAGCAGGGGAGAGAGGAGAGGGCCCCAGATGTGGAGTGAACACAGTCCCCCTCCTCTCTTAATACTTACCTGCTGCGTATACATTAGGAGATATATTGGACGATACATTGATCATATCACTCAGTGTATACCCTCGATCACGCATTCATGCGCATCATGAGTGGGGTAAAGGGACAGACTGGGGATGGAAAACTAGCCCAGGACATTTATGGAAGCAGCCCTAATGAGGATGGGGTCTGTTGAGGGGGTGGGGTCTGTCAAGGGGGATGGGATTCCTCCTCATAGGGCCTGATTCTAAATTGGACACAGTTGCGCCCTTCCTTGCGTCTTTTGTTGCAGTTGTGTCTGTGACTTTAGGCTAATGCCGCTACAATGCCCTTCCCTGGTGTACAGCCGTGTTACCGAATATGCAATGGCTGAGACGCCCATTGTTAGTGTCTATAGACCTTGCAATCATGCTTTGCGAGTCTTAAGACGCCACCATAGGTCGCACCATTAGAACATTCACCAGCCCTATGCTAGGTACAGATCAGCCATTTGAGTATGTTGTGTTCATTCTAGCACCCTGCACCTGTTAAAACCTGTGCAGTTCCTCTTTCCTGTCTGGGGTAATCTCAGCAGTTTGTTGCAGCAGCTGAGTGTGCTAGAAGCAGAGCAGAGAGCTACACCCCAGGCAGGATAGAGGAACTGCACTGGTTGATGACAGGTGCAGGGTGCTAGAATGAAGACTAGTATGGCTTCCAATGTGAGCAATTCAGCTATTTATAGATATTTATAGCAGGCTTGCCTACCCTTCCGATTTGGTCGGGAGCCTCCCGAATATCGGGTGCCGCTCCCGACCCCCTGGAAAGGCAGGCAAACCTCCCGGCTGCCGCTTGCCCCCTGACTACCTACTAGAAACTCCCGCAGCGGGGGGTCCGATGACGCGATTCACGCTGAATCGCGTCACATGGCTCTGCCCCCTGCTTTACAATGCCTTTATTTTCGGCATTGTGAGGAGGGGGCGGAGCAATGACGCGATCATGTGGGCCCGCCTCTGGTCCCACCACCAATATGGTCCCATTGCCCGGCCACGCCCCCCGCTGTATGCAGGCATTCAGCTCCCTCCCTGAAGGAGGGAGCTGAATGTTGGCAAGTATGCTCTATAGCCATCCCCATGTAACCGCCCAGGAACTCCCAGCAAATTTCTAACAATTTCTAATGGTGCATGCATCCAAATTCGTACTGCAACTCTGTATGAACATCATCGGGACACATGTGTGGTGTAACTCAGACACATGCCCTCCCCTTTAGAATGTAAGCTCTTACGAGCAGGGCCCTCTCCCCTCTTGTCCTTCTCCTTACTTTACTTTCATCTACTTCTTACCCCCGACCAGGGCACCTAACACTTAGTTGCTTATGCTCTGTTGCATATCTAGGTGTTATAGTCACTTATGTAGCAAAGTATATTATCTTTGTCCTTGTCCTATATTGTATTGTACTGTAAGTAGCTTGTCAAATTATTTGTTCATGTACTTTGTAAGGCACTGCGGAACACTTGTGGCGCCATATAAATAAAGGATAATAATAATAATGCGCAGATGAAAAATAATGCACAAGTGATGGTGGAGCCGGGAGCTCCCGGTTTGTGTTCCACAGTGGAACGCAAATCCTAGGAGCGCGGCAGCCAAAAGGCAGTGTTGGCCCGGCCAGCAGAGGGGTTAATTGGGATGACCCAAAATAATTTTCTCGGCGGCCCAATCTGCCCCTGGTGGGGCCGTCCCATCTGATGTGCAGCAGTTGAGAATGGCCAAACACACTGACGATGGAATGCTGGAGAATGGGGGACGGAAGGTTATAACACGGTCATACACCAGATTTTGCAGTGTGTACGGCCGCCCATTATATCCTTCCATCAGGCGTCGAGTCGGTTGGGATACACGTCATTCTGATGTGTATCTAGCCTTAACATAAGATGGCCACTCACACATGCATTACCTACTAACTGCACAAGCGCTGTACTGTGCCAGCCCCCGAACCTTAAAGTAAAGTGATCATATTAGCCATTACTTTACTTTTCGCAACACAGGGACAGGCTTCTATCGGAACCTCTGTCCCTGCATGCCTTTTTTAATACATTTCGGCGAAGATTAATTTCTTATTGCCGTAATAAGATATAATTATCGGGTCTAAAACCAGATACTAAATATTCTCCTTATTGAGATACTTGCAGGGTGTGAGGCCAGGGCAAGATCTTTGTTGCATTATTTCCAATTACCAAGTCCTTTTATTTTCTGCAGTATTAATATTATTTAAAAAAATGTAATTTGCCAATGTAAAGTGGTTTATATTTTTGTAACTTTCAGGACAGTTTAAATTGGCAACCCTAAACCGACTGAGTAGTGCAAGTAGGATTGTATTTGGCAGACTGATAGTCCAAGGAGCAGGAGATTGCCAATAAAATTACCCAGGGGTGAAGCTAAGCTTTCTATCAATCAGGGCAAAGACATGAGGGTCTAATCATAGAGCAGTGAAAAGCACTGTTTACCTGAAATCACGGCTTTCGTCATTTCATAGATTGGGTTACCGTGAGAAGGTTACTACTCTGGCAGCAGCCCTGCTTCGTGTATGCATCTTATCACCACACTTTTTGAGTGTGATTCATAAAAGAACGGAAAGCTTTACTTTCCATTTCTCAGACAGTTTCAGATTTGCCTTCTGAGGATGGCGTAATCTGGTTGTCCATACGAAAAGGACAGGGAAGTTGATTTGTCTTTCAGCCTGTTGTTATAGCTCTGCCCCTTTTATATCCCAGCAGCCACTGCAGCCATTTTCCTTTGTAATGGGTCTGTACCTATACAGCGCTTTATCAATCTAGTGGGCTGTGCTAGTAGTTAGTTTTACCTCAGGTAGAAGATGGCGCAGAAGGATGTCGAACCCGATGACAATGGTAAGTCTGCAGTAAGAAGGAAAAGACAGGATCGCCAGTCCAAGACCCAGGATACAGGATTGCATCTTGGAGAAGGTAAGTGTACATGAGTTCCAACTTATTAAACCATTATATCGCATTACAAAAATGCGATGTCTAGTGTAAACTAACATATAATTATCGCAGATTTACATGAATAGACCCCTTAGCTTGGTGCCCGCCTCCGCTTCAGTCTCAGGACTCAAAGGTAAATAACGCTGCCTGTTCTAAACTACTTTATGCCAGTGCCAGTCATAAAATAAAGAGAGCATAACAGTGACCAAACATTGCAGTGGCTGCCATATAATACAAAGTTCAGCATATAATACAGAGAGCATCAGAGATATAAATATAATACAGAGAACATCACAGCCATTTAGCCGGTTTGCAGTCGGGATGTAGACGGTCTAAATTCCGACCGTCGGCATCCCGACTGTCTAATCCCAGCAAGGGTCTAATGACAGGCGTCGAAATCCCGACGCCTGTCATCTTACCTACGCCGGGAGCCCGACGCCCGGCATCCTGATCGAAGGAAGCCAAGAGCTGGGCGCGGACAGCCACGGGGGGGAGGGTTAGGTTAGGGGCTCCTGGGGGAGACTTAGGGTTAGGCACCCCCGGGGAGGGTTAGGCTAGGGGAAGGGGGGTTATGTTTAGGCACTTACAGGGGGGGGTCAGGGTTAGGCACTTGGGGGGGAGGTTAGGGTTAGGCACCCCTAAGGGAGGCCATTTCCACCATGTGTTCAGTGTGGCTTAAATCATTGAAGGCAGATGTAGAATCCAAGCATGCTTTAAAAGGCATGGCCTTTTGAAGGAGGTGCTTTGTTTGGTGTGCAGTCGGGATGCCGACGGTCTAGATGCCGACCGTTGGCAAGGGTCTAATGACAGGCGTCGAAATCCCGATGCCTGTTATTTTACCTATGCCGGGAGACCGACACCCGGCATCATTATCAAAGGTAAGCCGGGCGCAGACAGCTGCGGGGGGGAGGTTTAGGTTAGGGGCTCCCGGGGGGAGGACTTAAGGTTAGGCACCCCCCTAGGAGGGTTAGGCTAGGGGAAGGGGGGGTTAGGGTTAGGCACCACCCCGGGAGACTTAGGTTTAGGCTGCGGGGAAGGGGGGTTATGTTTAGGCACTTACAGGGGGGTTAGGGTTAGGCACTTGGGGGGGAGGTTAGGGTTGGGCACCCCTAAGGGAGGGTTAGGGGGGGGTTAGGTTAGTAAATAGGAAAATACTTACCTGTCGGGATTAGAACCGTCGGTCTTCCAGTGTCGGCATTAGAACCGCAGGGCATGCGTCCGGCGGTAAATCATGCCGATCCCATTCAGCCAGACCCCTGGAATTGGATACATGCTATATCAATTTATGCAGATGACCGCCCAAAACCTACTTTCCTCTGCTCCGCTGCAAAGTGACTTTAAGCTCATTAAATGTGGAAAGGAGACGTGGAGCTGAAAGGAGGAGGTTCTCTCAGAGGAAGCACTGGCAATGCAGCTTATCACTGCAGTGCACAGCCCCGAGAACTGTATGATATGCAGCTGACCCATCCCAAGGTCCCCCGCATTGCTCCTCCTTTATATCAACTAAAAAAAACTTGCGATGAAAAAAAAAAAAAAAAACATGAATCCCATCTGGTAATTTAAACCATTAATTTCAAGCAAAATCAAACCTATATTAACTTAACATGTGCATAGCTGAATGAAGTGATGACAGACCCCTCTACTGAATGCCACCTATTAGGGATGACCATTGATGGTATGCCACAGATGGTTGATAGTTTAGTGGTAGCAATGTTTTTTGGGGTTTTTCCCTCAGTGTCGAGAGCATAGAGCATAACCCCAGCTAAAACACTAAGCCTCATCCACTTCAGTGATTGGCCCACTGCCTGCCATTCCCCTCTGCAGGTATGTCCATTGATGGGTGTGTAAACCATCAATCAAATCAAAACTCAAATAAACTGTTGATGGTTTCATGCCATCAATGTTAATCACCAATTGGTCATTGATGTAGACAGTCGCAGCCCTACATATTCAAAGGATCATTTCATGTAATCACGCTGACCAGGGCCGTAACTAGGGTGGTGCGACCTGTGCCATGGCACAGGACACTGCAGGGCAGGGGGCACTCTTTGAGCCTGTCAATTTTCCTGTTTATTATTCTCACTTGTAGCTTCCTCTTCTTTTATCCCCAGCATCTCCTGGCCTCCCCTATCTCTTCCCTGTCCCTTCCCCATGAGGTCATGGCCCTGTTTCAGGTGCACTATCTTATGCCCCTATTTGTAAAATGGGGGAGGGGCTGCCAATGCTCTCTCTGGCACAGGGCACCAAAAAGTCTAGTTACCGGTCTGACGCTGACACAGCTCCCCCCTTCCCTCCATTAGCCAGGGTAAGTGCCCTGCCAGCTTCCCCATCCCCAGGTATACACCTGAAACTACCCATTTATATCCATGTTTTATAAATTAAGAGCTTGATTCTGAGTCAGACGCAGTGCTGATGTTCACGTAAATTGTTGTTTGTCAACCGCACATCCATCTAAGTAGCTAAAAAGTTATACTGTGCATGTGTCCTGTCAGGATTAGAACCCCGTGTATAGGGCTGCAGGACCGATAGAGATGCACAGGGGGGTAAATGCAATAGCCTGCGACTTTCAGGCATCGGTGAGCTCCCGGCGAGTCTACCCAATGTTTAAAAGGATTTTAATTTAAAAGGCAAACCAAACTTGGGTTTTGCTTTTTTCTCTTTTTTTTCTGTTATTCCAACCTGGTTTTGCCTTTTAAATGATTGTCTAAATAAATCAGACTCGCCGGAAACTCGCTGATGCCTGCAAGTCGCAGTCTATTACATTTACCCTGGAGTGTGAAGATACTACATAGGCAAACGCAGGGGGGTTCCGTCTGCCTGGAAACCCCCCTCCCCAGCCCAAACCATGACCACAATAGAAATAGTAATCTAATAGATTGTTACTAGTGCTGCATGTTCTTCTCAGTATCACAAATGAAATAATTAGCACCACCTGTGGATCTTTTAACATGTATCAGCCAGTAATAAATAACCTGTGCACCAACTAGAAGATATGGAAAACATGCACTGTTAGAGATGCACTGCTATAGAGCCCAATATGTACATATACAGTATGTCCAGGGCAGTGCTAGGTTCTTCTGCTGCTCCTCCAGGCACCCACACTTGTTCCAATAGTCTGGAATGGTGCCCACATCTAAAATAAATACGTTCAGCTCAGGCAGGATGGCCTACTGACGCATCTAATGGCTTACTGTGATCACTGGTCCTGTATATGCTGTAATTAATACACACAATAGACTTTGTATGATGCTTATTAAAGCTGGTTAAGTACTAATTCTGCCCTCTTCATTGACAGGCCACACTCGCTGTAAAATTAAGCCTTTGGAAACCCCCCTCTGAAAATCCTGCGTTTGCCACTGTACTACACAAGCACCCTATACATAATTATACATTAACTGTGACACATTGATACAATTAATTATGTGCAATGTTTCTATTATCACAGTGTCCAATGTAACTACTTATAACTGGATGCACACAATCCCGACAGCGGAATTACAGCTAGGAATTTATGATAGGCATCGAAATACTGATGCCTATCATAATCCCGGTAAGGTAAGTCCAGGGCACCCTTAGCATTAGCAATGGGGGGGGGGGAGGGTTAGGATTAGGGAGTCTAGAGGGGCTAGGTTTGGGGGGGGGAGTTTAGGGTTAGGCTCCCCTAGGGGGGAGGGTTAGAGTTAGGCAACCCCAGGAAGAGGTTAGGGTTAGGCACCCTCCCCGGCAGGTTTATGGATCGGTAAGGGGGGGTTAGGGTTAGGCATACCCGGGGGTAGGTTAGGGTTAGGCACTAGGGGGGAGGTTAGGGTTAGGCACCACTAAGGGAGGGTTAGGGGGGGACAGGGGAGGTTAGGGTACTTAACTGCCTTTATCAGGATCTTGATCCTGTCGGTCATCCACTGTCGGGATTTAAACCGCCGGCATTTCAATCCCATTCCCTTATAACAATGTTCCTAGCAGCCAGCAACACAAACTAATGAAAAATTGCAGTACAAAAAATAATAGAAATGTCAGTGTTTGCCCTTAGCTCATGTAAATGCTAGTAACCTTCGGCAATTTGTGGAGCTTAATATGGTGTACTAAATTTCATTGGCAATTTAATGTGGCAAGCCATTCTAAAAATTCACACAGAGTTACTTAAATAGCAAGAACTTGAAACCACCATATCCAAGCAGTTACAATTAATCTGCCCTTTTAGCCACTAATGCTTAGAATACTGGTGCTCGAATCCCGACTCCTCTCAAAATCCGACCTCCGCTATCCCGCCTACTATCAGGCTTACGTCATCCTTGCCTACCCCCCCAATTCGGCCGGGAGCCTCCAAAAATTCGGGTGCCGCTCCTGGTCCCCCGGAAAGGCAGGCAAGCCACCTGGTCCCCGGGGATCCGTCTGCCCCTCCTCCGGGAATACAGTATAAACTCCGGCAGTGGATGAGGCGGTGATGCGATTTGCGCTGTCACGCCCATGCTCCGCCCCCATTTACATGTCATTTGCTGGGCCACACCCCCTTTTGGCGCGACATGCCCCCCCTCCGCTGTGGAAGCCCGACAGCTCCCTCCCGAAAGGAGGAAGCTAAAAGTCGCTAACCATGGCTTACGTGAAGATTCGCACAAGTGCTGTCAGAAACTTGGCCCCCAGGTCCACTGTAAACCCGTACTGAGTTGCGCTAAGCTCCGCCTCTGTTTCATGCTAAACTCTGCACCTGAAGCTGTATACTCTGAGTTGCCTGAAAGTACGCCCCCGGACCAATCGAGGCTCTGCCCATTCATCCCTCACCCCCCCTCCCTAGGCATATCTGATCACAGATTTAATAGCAGCATACATATATATATTTTACACGCACATAAAGGTTTAAAGCAGTTTCATAACAGTATACAGTAGTGGCCAAAATTGTGGAAACCTTTTGAAAAATGTGTGCTTTTAGGTTTTAATTGCGTATAACTGCATTATTTTTAAAGAAAATCCTATGAAGGTGTATATCACTGGGAAGATAATTTTATACACAATATAATGCAGTTCACTGCAACAAATTATCTTTATTACATAATAAGTTATAGCTAAATAAAGATAGGTAGCACATCTGTTGCTACTAGAATTGATAGTAAAACATCTTATTTAGTTGTTTGATTATTATCACTAAGTTGGTCGCTGTTTTTTGTGTTTTTTTTTATTTCATTTCTAGAAGTAAGCTGTGTAACTTATTTAGGATGATAAGCAAAGTAAAAAGAGTTGACTATTTTATGTGAAGTAGATAACCAAAGGAGGCATTTCAAAATTGTGGAATAAGGGGGTCATTCAGACCCGCTCATGAGCGTCAGTACGCTCGCAAGCGGGTCGATGTTCCCCACTGCGCATGCGCACGACAGAGGGAGCTCCGTCGTGCGCATGCGCGAAACCCGGGGAGCGACGGCCTTTCCATCGCTCCGGGTCTCGCACCAAAGGGGGCATGCTGTTGATGTTGATTGACAGCACTCCCCCTTTGGTGAGCGTGCCGGGGGCGTGCCTGCCAGACGGAGGCGTTCCCGTCTGAAGCCGGCCCCACTGACATCACTAGTGATGTCAGTGGGAGTGATTTGGGCTCTGATAGAGCCAAAATCACTCCAGGGCTTGCGGCAGGGAGACCCTACCGCAGGGTCTCCGTCGCAAGTCCAATGGTCACGATGGTCAAGACCATCGCGACAATCTTTTTGGCTGTTCGCATATGCTGTGGGTGGTCTCATTTTCATGGAGGAGGGCCCTGATTCAGAGCGAGCGCTCTGGTCAGAGCGTTCAGCTCTGAATCAGGCCCTAAGTATCAACAGACTCAGTTGATTCAAAATTAGTAAAGGTAGGAAAAGATCTGCAACACTATGCAGTGATAGAAGAATTAAAAAACTGTGCTTGAGTGACAGAAGAAAATTATCTGAGGCAATTCATGATGATTTACATGAATGTGGTGTGAACATCAGTGCCAGTACTGTTCGACGCAGACTTCAATATTTAGATTAAACGCCAGAATTCCAAGGAAAAAGATGCTTTTATATCTCAAACAGACAGAAAAGATTAGAATGGGTTGAAAAGCATATTAATTGGTCAGAAGAACAATGAAACTAGACTATCCATGTTTGGTTGTGATGGAATGAAATATGTCTACTGAAGAATTGGAGAACATTTGCTACCTGATTGCACAACACCTACTGTGAAGCATCCAGTTAGTGCTTTGCTGTGGGGGTATATGACAACAAAAGGTGTGGGCCGAATTTGTGTGATCATGTCAAATCAATGTCCCACAGTGGGGGGGCAGATGAGGTTAGCACACACCGCTGCTCTGCATAGCAGAGCGGAGGGTAAGCAGCAGGTGAATAGAGAGTGCTGGGCACAACCCCACAGTGACTAAAACGGGGGCGCTGTGAGGCTCTGCCCCTTTCCACTAGGTTCCACCCCCTTTCCTGACATGGGGTGCACCTTAGACCCGCCAAGGGTCCAAACCCGCTGGACACCAATGTTGGGAGGTATGTAATTGGAGAAAAAGGCTTCCAAACTAAGTACAAAAGGATATTTTGCAAAACTAAGAAATGTACTTTCCACAGTTCAGTATGTATAACTGTTTTCAAAATGTAAAATTTAGTTATAAAGTTCATTGCATTATGTTGTATTATGTTCTAAATGAATTTGCCATTGTAATGATGTATGCATTTAAGCACTGGAGCAGTTTTGAATGGCTTCTATGTCTGTCCCAGATTCCTGTCCTATGTGTTTTTAAACCTCCAGGAGAAGTCTGTTTGGAAAACAGACTAGAAATGTCGGCTTTAGTGAAAAGCCGGAATGGGTCCTGGGGGTGTGGATGTGGGGAGAGGGAGGGCTCCATCCATAGGCCACTCCAGGTGTTCGGCCTTTCAGCCTGGTAGCAGGCTCGGTAGGGCTTGCATCTGAAAGTGGCTCAGATAAGCTGGGTTTTGTTATAGCTGAGTGTCTCATACCTGGGAGGGCAGGCCCGCAGGCTAGTTTGCTCTGAGACACTGTGTGATACCACCTGTAAGTACTGTGGGCATGAACTTATTTAGTCTTCTTTTAGTGAGGGAACCCGCTGTCTAGTTAGAGCCCAGACAGGCTAGGATTTTGTTTGTGTTTTGTTTTATTTATGTGTCCAGTACAATAAAGACTGGCTCCATCCAGCTTGCATGAGAACCACAGAATTGTGTCTTGTTTCTCCGGCTGCTGTGTGTGTAAAGAGGGAGTCCATCTACCCAGGAGAGGGACCCCTATCCTGACTGTGTCACATTTGGTGGAGAATGTGGGCAGGCACACACTGAAATTGCAGCAAGGAAAACATTTTCCTTTAAAATTTAAAGGAACAGACACGATTCAGCTTCCAACCTGCACCTAAAGACAACATGGAGGACATTGTTAAGGCCTTGCTCCAAGCCACGACAGCTCAGCAGGAAATTAATAAACTTCAGCAGGAAGCTACCAGAGCTCAGCATGAATCCACCAATGTGCAACTGTTGGCCTTGGAGATAGCCCAGAGGTAACAACAAGTCACCATCGAGGAAACCCACCAGGCCTTAAAAGAGGTAGTACAACACTTGGTAGCCCAGTCTGGAGATGCATCCACTGACCCTCCAACCCACACTCGCTCCATACGTGCCAGTCATTTTTTACAGAAGATGACTCCAAATGATGATTTGGAGGCGTATCTCACGGCATTTGAGAGAACCGCAGAAAGGGAGAGTTGGCCCAAGGAACAGTGGCCAAGTTTTGTGGCACCCTTCCTGTCTGGAGAACCACAAAAGGCCTACTATGATTTGTGCCTGGCTGATGCAAAGGACTATGAAAAGCTAAAGCGGGAGATCCTAACTCGCTTGGGGGTCACCTCGTTTGTTCGTGCCCAAAGAGTCCCCCTCTGTGAATTCCAAATGGAAAAGCCTCCACGCTCACAGATGCATGACCTCGTCCATCTACCCACAAAATGGCTACAGCCCGAGACGCTGACAGGACCACAGATCGTCGAAAGAGTCATGATGGACTGGTATCTGCGATTGCTACCTGCATCTCTGCGCAAGTGGGTGAGCCATGCAGACCCTAAGTCCGCAGACGAGTTAGTTGAACTGGTGGAGAGGTACGTGGCAGCTGAGGAGCTGAGTCTGCCCCACTGAGCCCAGATGGCGCATCGGCGAACTCCCATCGACACTGGTAAGACTGTTCCAGGGGAGAAGGGTGCTTGGCGATGGAATATACTTAAGACTGAGGATGTAGAACCTGGAGATAGGCCAGCCAGGCCAGGAAGGTTCCTACCCCATAAAAGATTAGATAATAATTAGACTCAGTGTTTCCGATGTGGTGGTTTTGGCCATATTGCGGCTAATTGTTCACTTACCTCTGAACCTATGCAATGTGATACTGCTTATGTCAACAGCAGGAGGTCTTTCTTTGCACAGCCAGCCTGTACTGCTGACCAGCAGGCTGAGACAGATAAGCACATGTGTGTACTCACTGTAGAAGGCAACCGAGTAGAGGCTCTGTTAGATTCTGGTAGCCTGGTTACACTTATGAAAGCTGAACTGGTGAACCCCTTGAAGTGTAAGGGGAAAGCTGTTGGTGTGACCTGCATACATGGGGATTCTCTGTATTATATTACTGCAGAAATGAACATTGAGACACCATGTCGTTCCGCGATAGTCTCTGTGGGTTTTGTATATGGCTTAATGTATGATGCAATATTGGGGAGAGACTTTTCTCACTTCTGGAAGTTGTGGTAAAGCTGATTTTGCACAGAGGTAAATCACCCTGACCCATTTGAGAAGGTTACTGGTGTAGTAGTAGAGTCAGAGATGTTCCCTTTTTCTAGTGAGTAGCGAACTAGAGAATGCGGAGCGTGATGGTGGCTTGCCAACTGATGTGCCTCCCACTGAGGTGGGAAGTGTTGTTGAGTCAGTTTATCATCTGCCTGATTTAGAGGTCAGAAGAGAGGTCTTTGCCATGGAGCAATTAAATGACCCTACTCTGGTAAAAGCCAGGGAGAATGTCAAAGTGATTGATGGTAAACCCATAGACCCCGATAGTCCTTTGTCATATTCTCACATGGCAGTCAGGATTTTTTGTATCAGGTGAAGTGGGAAGATATTGTGGAACAATTAATAGTTCCCAAAGCATACAGAAGAACAGTGTTAGATCTGACTATTGTGCATCCTGCCCTGAATGTCACTATCATGCTCCAAGGCAACATTTTAAAGTTCACTAGTCCCATTACCCATTATTGAGGTGCCATTTAAAAGAATAGCAATGGATTTGTTTGGACCCTTAATGAAGTCTGCCCGGGGCCATCAATATATTCTGGTGATAATGGATTATGCTACCAGGTACCCGGAAGCGATACCATTGCGCAATACGTCAACCAAGACCATTGCTAGAGAGCTAGTCCATGTCCTTAGCAAGTTGGGAATACCTAAGGAAATACTGACTGACCAAGGTACCCCATTTATGTCAAAAGTCATGAAAGAGTTATGCCGCATATTCAAAATCGAACATTTAAAAATTTCGGTCTATCACCCACAAACCGATGGGTTGGTGGAGAGGTTTAACAAGACGTTAAAACATATGCTAAGAAATGTAGTCGACAAAGATGGTGGAGATTGGGATTACTTGTTGCCTTATTTGTTGTTGGCCATAAGAGAGTTACCTCAATCCTCCACCAGGTTTTCACCTTTCGATTTGTTATATGGGAGACACTCAAGGGGGTTACTAGACATTGCTAAAGAGACATGGGAAGGGCAGACCAGTCCATATAAAACCGTTATTGAGCATGTTTCCCAAATGCAACAAAGAATTCCTGCTGTGGTGCCGATAGTGAGCCAGCACTTGGAACAGGCCCAACAGGCACAGCAGAGGGTATACAACCGCGATGCTCGGTTACGCGTCTCTGCTCCTGGGGACAGAGTGTTGGTGTTGGTTACCACAGTAGAAAGTAAACTGTTGGCTAAGTGGCAAGGACCCTTTGAAATTTTATAAAAAGTGAGGCAGGTTAATTATAAAGTTTACGAGCTGGGGAAAAGAAAGCCAGAACAGATATACCATGTAAACCTTAAAAAACCCTGGAATGATAGAGCAGCTCTGTCAGCCATCCGAGCCCCTCCAGTAAACCCAGGGCCCTTGGTTCCTGAAGTGACAGTGGCAAAAACCCTGTCAGCGATTCAACAGCAGGAAGTTAAGGACTTTCTTAACAGAAATATGGTGCTGTTTTCTGACATACCAGGAAAGACCGCAGTCATTAAACATGACATAATCACTGACCCAGGGGTTAAGGTTAACCTAAAGCCCTATAGGTTACCAGAAGCCCAAAGACAATAAGTATCGAAAGAAATTAAAAAAATGTTAGAGTTGGATGTAATTGGTTCATACTGTCCACGGAATGTTCAGAAGTGGCTGCCATGCAGTCACCATGGCAATAGAATGTAAACAGTCAGCTAGCAGATTCTGCCACTATAACAACATTCTTCTATGATGTCACAATTTACTGCTGCTTATAACCATTGCACTTCCTTAAAGAAGCCCACTTGAGGGAGACAAAGACCTCAAGATGCATCATATCACTGCTCGTTCTTGCAAATGGAGAAAATGAATGCCTCCAGCTGGTCCAAAGTCAAACAATGAGGAAAATTCAAGCATGACACACCTAAAATATATTTTCAAAATATGACAGAAAATTTCTGAATAGTAAATGTGAACTACTCTAGCAAATTTTGCCTAAATATTCAAATGTAACAAATATCCAAGTTGTTGGAAGTAATGGATAGCAATTCATGCCTCCAACAGTTGTATCCATGTGGTTGCCCCTGCAATGGTGTCGAAAAAGAAAAACAGGAGACCTGACAATTTCCAAATGGCATTGCAAAAGTGTAATAGGGGTTGGATAATCATGACACAACAATAGAATATATTCATTATTTAATTAGCCAATCCTCTGCAAATACATCCACTTTACAGGGACTTTGACTTTAGTCCCAGAATTAGGCCTGAATAGAGGCAGATAAATGGAGACAAGACATGGAGACACATGCGACACCAAAAGATCAGTCCTCTTCTTATCAGTTGTTTAATGAATCAAATGAAGTGTTTATAAATGCAAAAGTGCAAACAGGTGAGTGCAGCAGCAGGTTGTATTGACACGTGATTGTAGAACAAGCACTGGGGGCATAGGCCCCATTTCTCCCCATCCACTCAGAGCAAAATGGCCCCCATTGAGGGGAAAAAAATGAATCTTCAGGTCCCCATTCACTGATACTAGTGGGACCCATGGACATCCTTGATCCCTGGAGCCATTTTTTTTTTTTTTTTTTATAAATGGTCTCCTTAATTGTAATGGCATATGATTTATACTACCCCTAATGGTATTTGTGGTTTCTGTTCATTTCTTCCACATGTTACATGGCTACTTTTGTATGTCATGTAGCAGGATGTGATCCTCGGCCATTTGGGCTAGGACCAGGTGTGGTGTAATTGCTGCATCTGGTCTGGTTGGAAGGAATCAGGGTCTCCTTGCTAGGGGATCCTGGGATGTTGATTTGTGATTGCCTACTGCTGTTTGGAGTCCTTGAGGCTGCCAGGATGTCTGGATTGAAGAATACCATTTGCTTTAAATATGCTGAGGAGGTTACTGGTCAAAGAAGAACCCTGCGTACTTTATGGGACAGAATTTTGGTTGGTCTGGCTGGGGTAAGTAAGGAGGAGATTTACTGTATTCAAGAGTTTCCTTCAACTGGGATTTATGATGTGACTTTTTGCCATCCTGAGAACTGCCTGAATGCATTTGAGAGGGTTAAAACCTTTGCAAAAGACCCTTTATTACATGGAATTGAGGTGTTGCCTTTATTTATGGGAGCAGAGAGGCCATTAACGGTGCACATGTACAACCCCTTTGTGGAGCCAGACATTATTAGAGCTTTTCTGTCCAGGTATTGCTCTTCAGTTCGTGGAGGAATTCGCCTAGAAAATTATGTCGGCATATTTAACGGCAAGACTAAATTTTGGGTACGCTTGAGACTGGACCCCAGTGGCATTGGTGGAGTTATGCACCCTCCTGGGAACTTTAATATTGGAGGAGCTAGAGGGTACTTGTTTTATCCTGACCAGCCTTTTTTTTGCAGGAGTTGCTTTAAGTATGGCCATACTAAGGAAAATTGCAGTGTGGGAAAATGTTGCAGAAACTGTGGTTTGCCTGGGCATGAAGCTGCAGAATGTCCTCAGGCACGAAAGTGTGACATATGTGGGGATACTGGTCATGTTATGAGGAGCTGCCCTAAAGGGCCTGAGGAAATGGCTAAGGATACGAGAAGGCTGCATGAACAGCTTAATGTACCATCACATTCTGGGAGTGGAATAGTTAACAGGAGTGAGAGTAATGCTGAAACACCTGCTGTTAATGAGGCTGAGCTGCTGGAACAGGAGCGGCAGTTTAAGTTTAAAGTGGAGATGGTGGAAAGATATGGGTTTAAGACTGTGTGGGAGGCTGAGAAAGGCAATGTGCCTGCTTCAGTTGTTGGACAAGTTGTCTCCCCTGTTTCACAAGTCAGTTCCTCCCCTCCTGCTTTGAGTGGCACTGCTAACATAGCAGAGTTTCCAGACACCTCAGCAAGTCCTTCTGATAGCAATGCTACAGCATCCTTGCAATGTCATTGGAGTGAATCCGAATCTGATTTTGACACCGTGTCTGGTTGTGGAAGTAGTCCTGCAACTGTTAGGAGTTCAGACGATCTGGATGGTTTTACCTCTGTAAATAGGAATCGTGGAGTAGCGACTGGTAGCGCTTTAAAGCGCCCACGGCTGGATGTGAAGGTTGCAGTAACTACAAGTAATCGTTTTGAAGGCCTGCCAGTAGAAGAGGGTGATATGGAGGTAGCCAGCCAGGAGGTGGTGGTGATGGCTGGTCAGCCTGTCTCAGATACTGGCATGCAGTCTGCTGGGTGTTTGCCTGGCACAGTTGATGCTACAGTCCCTATGGAAGCTATTGATCAGCCTGCTCAGTGTATTCAGACTGAGGGTGGTGTGCAGGGGGATTCGCCTGCTCAGCCTTTTTTGAGCACTGGTGATGTTGAATCCTTTATTGATGTATGTAGTGGGAAATGAATGTTGGCAATGTAGTCATGATGTAATGTGCTGCTTTCTTATAATTTGCCTGGCGCGATGTCTATATCTATAATTTCCCAAAATGTAAGGGTATTTAAGTCCAATGCCAGGAGAGCCGCAATTTTGGAAGATATTAGGGCTAAAGGGGGGGATTTAATTTGTTTACAGGAGTGTGGCATATGTGAAGCTCCTAAACAAGATGAATGGCCACATGGTGCTGCAATATGGTCTGGTTCTGCATTAAATAGAAATGATGGCGTGGGGGTATTAGCCCAGAGTAGGGAGATTTCCTTTGAATCCTATGTCATTATTGAGCAGGGTCGTTGCATTTTGGTTCATATTTGTTTTAGAGGGATTAAATTAAGGGTCATTAATGTTTATGCGCCAGTTAATTTGATTGAGCGCAAATAGTTGTTTGAAAAGATTGTATATTTTTTACCAGGTAAAACACCTGTTATTTTGATTGGTGACATGAATTGTATAATTGAGGTGCAGGGAAGGCAGAGCGTTTGTACGAGTAAGGTGGATGTGACTGGTAATATGTTAAAAAGAATGATTGTGGATTTTGATTTAGTGGATGCTGCAAGTGTGTGTACTGGTGGTAAGCCATTATTTACTTATAAGGCTGATAGAGAAATGATTGAGTCTCGTTTGGATTACGTTTTTGTTACTAAAGTTTTGAAGTGTGTTAGTTTTGTGCAAGTGAGTGTGTCTTACTCTGATCATGAGTGTCTGATATGTAAGGTAGAATGTAAGAATGGTGTGAGGCATGGGAAAGGTGTGTGGAAGCTGAATGTACGGTTGCTTGAAGATGACCAAGTTAGAAAACATTTCTTTAAAAATTATGCTAAATGGCAGATGTGTAAAAGTGAGTTTGTGAATGTGCTTGATTGGTGGGAATGGGTGAAGATGAAAGTGGGTGTGTTTTTCAGAAGAAGTGGCCATATTGTGGCTCGGCGCAAGCGTAATAGGTATGAATGGTTGAATAAGAGATTGTGGTTTTTGTATAGGATGAGAGAAATGGGGCAAGAGGTTGCAGATGATATTAAGGCAGTGAGGTTTGAGGTGAATAAGATGTTGGAGGAGAGGGGTAGACAGATTATATATAGTGCGAAAGTTGAACATATGGAGAAGGATGAAAGATGTAGCAGGTTTTTTTTCAAAAAGATATGTGGAGGGTCTAAGGCTATGGATGTGGTATTGGATGATAGTGGTATGGAAGTGGGTGCGGAAGATGTTATGTTTGAGGTTGAGAAATTTTATAAGAAATTGTATGAATGGAAGGTGGGTGATGGAGATATGCAGAGTGAGGTGTTGAGTGCTGTTAGTGAAAAAGTCAATATGGGTGATTGTGATTTATTATTGAATGATATGTCTGAGGATGAGGTGAAAGATGTATTGAAGAGCATGGGGAGGAATAAATCTCCTGGTAAGGATGGTTTGCCTGTTGAATTTTATATGAGTATGTGGGATGTTGTGAAAGTTGATTTGGTTGAAGTCATACGTTATATTTTTGTGAATGGCCGGATGAATGATTCTATGAAAGAAGGTGTGGTTGTTTTAATTCATAAAAAAGGTGATAGGCGGTGTTTGGCAAATTGGAGGCCTATTACACTATTGAACTCCGATTATAAGTTGTTTGCAAAGCTGATAGCATGTCGTATGAGAGTGGTTATTAGTCAGGTGATTGGTGAGGAGCAGGTATGTGCGGTCCCAGGACGTCGTATGCATGATAATTTAATGTTGTTGCGTGATATGATAGGTGATTGTCTAGTAAGAAAGCAGAAGATGTATGTGATGGCGCTTGATTTCGAAAAAGCATATGATAGAGTGTCTCATGTATTTATGTTTAATGTTCTGGTGCGGATGGGTTTTCCTGGGGAGTTTGTGAATAAGATTAGATGTTTGTATGCAGGTGCTTGTAGTAGATTGTTGGTGAATGGGTATTTGAGTGAGCATGTTAGTATTGAGTCTGGGGTACGTCAGGGTTGTCCTTTGTCTCCTATTATGTTCATTTGTGTGCTTGAGCCTTTGTTATGTATGTTGCGTAGGGATAAGGTTGTTAGAGGTTTTTTGGTGCCTGGAAGTAATGGGAGATGTGTGAAAACACTAGCTTATATGGATGATGTGGTTGTTGTGGGTGGAAGTAAGGTTGTTTGGACAGAGCAAAATTATTAATACAGTTGTTTTGTGGGGTATCTGCCTTTAAGGTTAATTGGGACAAGTCCAAAGTGAAAGGGTTTGGGGACAGTAGTGTGAGGGATAGTCAGATGGAGTGTGTGTCAGGTGGGATAAAGGTGTTAGGGGTTATTTTTGATGAGTGTCTGAATGGTAAGGAAAGTTGGGATGAAGTAGGGAGGAAAGTGGCTAAAAAGCTTAACTTTTGGAATTTAAGGAAATTGACTATGTTTGGGAAGGTTCTAATTATTAAAGCAGTGGTGTTACCTATGTTATTGCATATTGCAAATGTGTTTCCGCCAGGTTCCCGGGGTGTGAGGAAGATTAATAGAATGCTGTTTCTTTTCTTTTGGGGATGTAAGATGGAGCGTCTGAAACGTGAACATGTGATGAAAGAGTGGCAGAATGGAGGTATGAGGTTTCCAAATTTAGAAGTGTATTTTGGGTTGAATTATATTGCTCAAGTTTTGAGATTGATGGAGATTGATAGTAAGGCTGCTTATATGATGAAATATATGGCTGGTTGGATGATGTGTGGCTTGAAGTGGCGTGTCAGGGAAAATGCAGTGCCAATGGCGTTTAGAGTGTGTAATTGGTATAGTGTGATTGAAGTGTTTGTGAGGAAATTTGATTTATTAGGGGTGAGTGTGAAGGACTTCAGAGAAAGGAAGAATGTTATTAAAATGTTGAAGGGGCGTGAGGAGGTTTGTCTTATTGATGGTATGACTTCCACAGATAGTGTGAGAACATGGAAGATGATTAATGTGAGTGGTTTGAATAATAGACAGAGGGAGGTGGTATGGATGAAGCTTCATGGTGTGTTGTCTGTGAGACAAGTGCTGTTGAAAAGACATTTGGTTTTGTCAGAAGAGTGTCCACGGGAAGGGTGTAGAGGTTTTGAGAGTGTGATCCATTTGTTTTGGAATTGTTCATATGCACAGCGTGTGTGGAAGGATTTGGGTGGTTTGATAAAAGAGTTGTCTGGGATTCAGGTGATGTCATGGAAGGTGGCTATGTTTGGGCTGGGTGCGTGTGGTAGTGTGAATGAAAGGTTGCTGTGGCTAATTATGGTATGTGTTTCGGAAGTTTTGTGGGATGTTAGGAATATTTATGTGTTTAGACGAGATGATATTGATGCAAGGGAATGTATTCATATGATACTGGGGAAACTTTACACATGTTATATGTGGGATAAGCATGCTGGTGGGGGGGAGGATGCAGAGGGGTTGTGGAAACATAGGAAATGGAAAGAAATTGTTCATTTAAGTTAGCTGGGGTGGGAGGAGTGCTAGTGTTTTAGGGATGATTTTTTTGTAGTATGTTTATAATTTGTTTAAGGGGTGGTGTTATTTCAGTGATAGTACATATTGGTGTTTTTTGTTATTGATAAGTTTTGTGGAAAGGATCTATGTCTTTGTTTGTTGTTTTTTTTCTGGTAAGTTAATATGATGTACAGTAATTGGAATTTTTCTTTTGGTGGATGAAACCTAATGATGAGTTGTTAGATACTTCAAACAGTGGCTGTATCCCTTTTGGGAATGGAGAAGTTATCTTACACCTGAACGGTAAAAAAAAAAAAAAAAAAAATGTAGCAGGATGTGATCCTCGGCCATTTTGGCTAGGACCAGGTGTGGTGTAATTGCTGCATCTGGTCTGGTTGGAAGGAATCAGGGTCTCCTTGCTAGGGGATCCTGGGACGTTGATTTGTGATTGCCTACTGCTGTTTGGAGTCCTTGAGGCTGCCAGGATGTCTGGATTGAAGAATACCATTCGCTTTAAATATGCTGAGGAGGTTACTGGTCAAAGAAGAACTCTGCGTACTTTATGGGACAGAATTTTGGTTGGTCTGGCTGGGGTAAGTAAGGAGGAGATTTACTGTATTCAAGAGTTTCCTTCAACTGGGATTTATGATGTGACTTTTTGCCATCCTGAGAACTGCCTGAATGCATTTGAGAGGGTTAAAACCTTTGCAAAAGACCCTTTATTACATGGAATTGAGGTGTTGCCTTTATTTATGGGAGCAGAGAGGCCATTAACGGTGCACATGTACAACCCCTTTGTGGAGCCAGACATTATTAGAGCTTTTCTGTCCAGGTATTGCTCTTCAGTTCGTGGAGGAATTCGCCTAGAAAATTATGTCGGCATATTTAACGGCAAGACTAAATTTTGGGTACGCTTGAGACTGGACCCCAGTGGCATTGGTGGAGTTATGCACCCTCCTGGGAACTTTAATATTGGAGGAGCTAGAGGGTACTTGTTTTATCCTGACCAGCCTTTTTTTTGCAGGAGTTGCTTTAAGTATGGCCATACTAAGGAAAATTGCAGTGTGGGAAAATGTTGCAGAAACTGTGGTTTGCCTGGGCATGAAGCTGCAGAATGTCCTCAGGCACGAAAGTGTGACATATGTGGGGATACTGGTCATGTTATGAGGAGCTGCCCTAAAGGGCCTGAGGAAATGGCTAAGGATACGAGAAGGCTGCATGAACAGCTTAATGTACCATCACATTCTGGGAGTGGAATAGTTAACAGGAGTGAGAGTAATGCTGAAACACCTGCTGTTAATGAGGCTGAGCTGCTGGAACAGGAGCGGCAGTTTAAGTTTAAAGTGGAGATGGTGGAAAGATATGGGTTTAAGACTGTGTGGGAGGCTGAGAAAGGCAATGTGCCTGCTTCAGTTGTTGGACAAGTTGTCTCCCCTGTTTCACAAGTCAGTTCCTCCCCTCCTGCTTTGAGTGGCACTGCTAACATAGCAGAGTTTCCAGACACCTCAGCAAGTCCTTCTGATAGCAATGCTACAGCATCCTTGCAATGTCATTGGAGTGAATCCGAATCTGATTTTGACACCGTGTCTGGTTGTGGAAGTAGTCCTGCAACTGTTAGGAGTTCAGACGATCTGGATGGTTTTACCTCTGTAAATAGGAATCGTGGAGTAGCGACTGGTAGCGCTTTAAAGCGCCCACGGCTGGATGTGAAGGTTGCAGTAACTACAAGTAATCGTTTTGAAGGCCTGCCAGTAGAAGAGGGTGATATGGAGGTAGCCAGCCAGGAGGTGGTGGTGATGGCTGGTCAGCCTGTCTCAGATACTGGCATGCAGTCTGCTGGGTGTTTGCCTGGCACAGTTGATGCTACAGTCCCTATGGAAGCTATTGATCAGCCTGCTCAGTGTATTCAGACTGAGGGTGGTGTGCAGGGGGATTCGCCTGCTCAGCCTTTTTTGAGCACTGGTGATGTTGAATCCTTTATTGATGTATGTAGTGGGAAATGAATGTTGGCAATGTAGTCATGATGTAATGTGCTGCTTTCTTATAATTTGCCTGGCGCGATGTCTATATCTATAATTTCCCAAAATGTAAGGGTATTTAAGTCCAATGCCAGGAGAGCCGCAATTTTGGAAGATATTAGGGCTAAAGGGGGGGATTTAATTTGTTTACAGGAGTGTGGCATATGTGAAGCTCCTAAACAAGATGAATGGCCACATGGTGCTGCAATATGGTCTGGTTCTGCATTAAATAGAAATGATGGCGTGGGGGTATTAGCCCAGAGTAGGGAGATTTCCTTTGAATCCTATGTCATTATTGAGCAGGGTCGTTGCATTTTGGTTCATATTTGTTTTAGAGGGATTAAATTAAGGGTCATTAATGTTTATGCGCCAGTTAATTTGATTGAGCGCAAATAGTTGTTTGAAAAGATTGTATATTTTTTACCAGGTAAAACACCTGTTATTTTGATTGGTGACATGAATTGTATAATTGAGGTGCAGGGAAGGCAGAGCGTTTGTACGAGTAAGGTGGATGTGACTGGTAATATGTTAAAAAGAATGATTGTGGATTTTGATTTAGTGGATGCTGCAAGTGTGTGTACTGGTGGTAAGCCATTATTTACTTATAAGGCTGATAGAGGAATGATTGAGTCTCGTTTGGATTACGTTTTTGTTACTAAAGTTTTGAAGTGTGTTAGTTTTGTGCAAGTGAGTGTGTCTTACTCTGATCATGAGTGTCTGATATGTAAGGTAGAATGTAAGAATGGTGTGAGGCATGGGAAAGGTGTGTGGAAGCTGAATGTACGGTTGCTTGAAGATGACCAAGTTAGAAAACATTTCTTTAAAAATTATGCTAAATGGCAGATGTGTAAAAGTGAGTTTGTGAATGTGCTTGATTGGTGGGAATGGGTGAAGATGAAAGTGGGTGTGTTTTTCAGAAGAAGTGGCCATATTGTGGCTCGGCGCAAGCGTAATAGGTATGAATGGTTGAATAAGAGATTGTGGTTTTTGTATAGGATGAGAGAAATGGGGCAAGAGGTTGCAGATGATATTAAGGCAGTGAGGTTTGAGGTGAATAAGATGTTGGAGGAGAGGGGTAGACAGATTATATATAGTGCGAAAGTTGAACATATGGAGAAGGATGAAAGATGTAGCAGGTTTTTTTTCAAAAAGATATGTGGAGGGTCTAAGGCTATGGATGTGGTATTGGATGATAGTGGTATGGAAGTGGGTGCGGAAGATGTTATGTTTGAGGTTGAGAAATTTTATAAGAAATTGTATGAATGGAAGGTGGGTGATGGAGATATGCAGAGTGAGGTGTTGAGTGCTGTTAGTGGAAAAGTCAATATGGGTGATTGTGATTTATTATTGAATGATATGTCTGAGGATGAGGTGAAAGATGTATTGAAGAGCATGGGGAGGAATAAATCTCCTGGTAAGGATGGTTTGCCTGTTGAATTTTATATGAGTATGTGGGATGTTGTGAAAGTTGATTTGGTTGAAGTCATACGTTATATTTTTGTGAATGGCCGGATGAATGATTCTATGAAAGAAGGTGTGGTTGTTTTAATTCATAAAAAAGGTGATAGGCGGTGTTTGGCAAATTGGAGGCCTATTACACTATTGAACTCCGATTATAAGTTGTTTGCAAAGCTGATAGCATGTCGTATGAGAGTGGTTATTAGTCAGGTGATTGGTGAGGAGCAGGTATGTGCGGTCCCAGGACGTCGTATGCATGATAATTTAATGTTGTTGCGTGATATGATAGGTGATTGTCTAGTAAGAAAGCAGAAGATGTATGTGATGGCGCTTGATTTCGAAAAAGCATATGATAGAGTGTCTCATGTATTTATGTTTAATGTTCTGGTGCGGATGGGTTTTCCTGGGGAGTTTGTGAATAAGATTAGATGTTTGTATGCAGGTGCTTGTAGTAGATTGTTGGTGAATGGGTATTTGAGTGAGCATGTTAGTATTGAGTCTGGGGTACGTCAGGGTTGTCCTTTGTCTCCTATTATGTTCATTTGTGTGCTTGAGCCTTTGTTATGTATGTTGCGTAGGGATAAGGTTGTTAGAGGTTTTTTGGTGCCTGGAAGTAATGGGAGATGTGTGAAAACACTAGCTTATATGGATGATGTGGTTGTTGTGGGTGGAAGTAAGGTTGTTTGGACAGAGCAAAATTATTAATACAGTTGTTTTGTGGGGTATCTGCCTTTAAGGTTAATTGGGACAAGTCCAAAGTGAAAGGGTTTGGGGACAGTAGTGTGAGGGATAGTCAGATGGAGTGTGTGTCAGGTGGGATAAAGGTGTTAGGGGTTATTTTTGATGAGTGTCTGAATGGTAAGGAAAGTTGGGATGAAGTAGGGAGGAAAGTGGCTAAAAAGCTTAACTTTTGGAATTTAAGGAAATTGACTATGTTTGGGAAGGTTCTAATTATTAAAGCAGTGGTGTTACCTATGTTATTGCATATTGCAAATGTGTTTCCGCCAGGTTCCCGGGGTGTGAGGAAGATTAATAGAATGCTGTTTCTTTTCTTTTGGGGATGTAAGATGGAGCGTCTGAAACGTGAACATGTGATGAAAGAGTGGCAGAATGGAGGTATGAGGTTTCCAAATTTAGAAGTGTATTTTGGGTTGAATTATATTGCTCAAGTTTTGAGATTGATGGAGATTGATAGTAAGGCTGCTTATATGATGAAATATATGGCTGGTTGGATGATGTGTGGCTTGAAGTGGCGTGTCAGGGAAAATGCAGTGCCAATGGCGTTTAGAGTGTGTAATTGGTATAGTGTGATTGAAGTGTTTGTGAGGAAATTTGATTTATTAGGGGTGAGTGTGAAGGACTTCAGAGAAAGGAAGAATGTTATTAAAATGTTGAAGGGGCGTGAGGAGGTTTGTCTTATTGATGGTATGACTTCCACAGATAGTGTGAGAACATGGAAGATGATTAATGTGAGTGGTTTGAATAATAGACAGAGGGAGGTGGTATGGATGAAGCTTCATGGTGTGTTGTCTGTGAGACAAGTGCTGTTGAAAAGACATTTGGTTTTGTCAGAAGAGTGTCCACGGGAAGGGTGTAGAGGTTTTGAGAGTGTGATCCATTTGTTTTGGAATTGTTCATATGCACAGCGTGTGTGGAAGGATTTGGGTGGTTTGATAAAAGAGTTGTCTGGGATTCAGGTGATGTCATGGAAGGTGGCTATGTTTGGGCTGGGTGCGTGTGGTAGTGTGAATGAAAGGTTGCTGTGGCTAATTATGGTATGTGTTTCGGAAGTTTTGTGGGATGTTAGGAATATTTATGTGTTTAGACGAGATGATATTGATGCAAGGGAATGTATTCATATGATACTGGGGAAACTTTACACATGTTATATGTGGGATAAGCATGCTGGTGGGGGGGAGGATGCAGAGGGGTTGTGGAAACATAGGAAATGGAAAGAAATTGTTCATTTAAGTTAGCTGGGGTGGGAGGAGTGCTAGTGTTTTAGGGATGATTTTTTTGTAGTATGTTTATAATTTGTTTAAGGGGTGGTGTTATTTCAGTGATAGTACATATTGGTGTTTTTTGTTATTGATAAGTTTTGTGGAAAGGATCTATGTCTTTGTTTGTTGTTTTTTTTCTGGTAAGTTAATATGATGTACAGTAATTGGAATTTTTCTTTTGGTGGATGAAACCTAATGATGAGTTGTTAGATACTTCAAACAGTGGCTGAATCCCTTTTGGGAATGGAGAAGTTATCTTACACCTGAACGGTTCCAAAAAAAAAAATGTAACAAAGTTGGAGTTTGTTCCCAAGCCTAGTGTTGGATGGGAGCCTGCAGACCCTTGTATTCTAAGGAGCCTTTTGGCGCCATGGATGTCAAAGATGGGCTTCATGGTTCTGACTTGATGGGGAGAAATGAGGCTCATGTGCCCAGTGCATTTGTGCTGTTTCTTGAATGATTGGAGCACTCCCCTAGGTTACTTCAGGCCTAACGGCATGATGCTGTACTGCTGCAGCCAATAGGTTTTGCTTGGTACTGTGGAAAAATCTACCATGATCCAATACAGGGAAGCCTTAGTTCTAGACAGCGCTGTAGTGCATAACCACAACAACATCACAGGTCCTATATATATATATATATATATATATATATATATATATATATATATATATTTTTTTTTTTTTTTACAGAAGCCATAGATGTATGCTCCAATCACCCAGAAGAGTGTAAAAGCATGCTGTGCAAATAAGCACCATTTCTCTTTAACCCACAAAAGCCAAAGACCCATCATCACAGAGCATCAGGGTGCACCTTAGATTCAGGGTCTTCAGGCTCTCTTATGTCTCAAAGCTTTGGGGTTGCGCTTCTGATTTGGTACTTATCAGACACAAGCAGCTACCTCACATAGAGAGACATTGATAATTGCTGATGAACACAATGGGTAGTTTAAATCATATACTATTACAATTAGGGAGAGCTATTTTTAAATAAAAAATAAATACATGTATATATATATATATATATATATATATATATATATTAGAATTTGCAGTACTTATCATATGCTAATCACCAGTAATTCAATGCTTAAGTGTTAACTAAGCAGATAGATAGCGCACACATTACTTCATTTATAAGCATAAAGTTTAGCTGCAAAGTATTTTGCATATATACAAATTATGTTGCAGCTGGTATATTTTAAGTGTAAATGAAGTAATATTTGCACTGTTTGCCCACTTAGTTGACTTTAAAAGATTAAATATATGATGCTTAGCATATGGTAAGTATTATAAATGTAAACACATATACATTGATTTATAATGGTATTTGATATAAAGTGGTTTATAAAAAGATTATTTATGCTTTGTTCTCAAGTATGGTCAGCTCATTGGGTCAGAGCTTGGGCTGGTAGTTAGAAACTGCAGCAGTAAATTAGGAGCATGGTATCTAGGAGACAGCACTGCAACTCCAAACCAAACAGCAGATGCACCCCTGTATTTGTGTCCTTTTCTCCGATATATGTTTTTTCATTTGGCCTGGTTCAATTTTCCCCCATGCTTTCCTTCTCCTTTTTAATCTATACTTTAATTTCTTTGATTTAATGTTACCAAAAGAGAGCAGAGGATTTCAATGTCATTTAGAGCCTTGGAGTTATTACTTTTTTTTCAATTCATCTCTATGTTATCAATTGAACATATGCAGACTTTTTTCCCTCCCTCTCTTTCTCTCTGGGTGCATGATTTGTGAATGCACTGCCTCCTGCAAGCCTCTGCCACATCCACAAACCAACTGGCAGCCTTTCTTTCTTCATGTCTTGTCTCAGCAGTTAATCAGACAGTCTAGAACCTTAATTGGAATGTTAACAGTGTTTACGGAATGTTCAGGAGTCTACGGAATATTCATACTGTCCACAGAATGTTCAGGAGTGGCTGCCATGCAGTCACCATGGCATTAGAATGTAAATAGTCAGCTAGCAGATTCTGCCACTATAACAACATTCTTCTATGATGTCACAATCTACTGCTGCTTATAACCATTGCACTTCCTTGAAGAAGCCCACTTGAGGGAGACAAAGACCTCAAGATTCATCATATCACTGCTTGTTCTTGCAAATGGAGAAAATGAATGCCTCCAGTTGGTCCAAAGTCAAACAATGAGGAAAATTCAAGCATTACACACCTAAAAATTATTTTCAAAATATGACAGAAATTATCTGAATAGTAAATGTGAACAACTCTAGCATATTTTGCCTCAATATAGAAATGTAACAAATATCCAAGTTGTTGGAAGTAATGGAGAGCAATTCATGCCTCCAACAGTTGTATCCATGTGGTTGCCCCTGCAATGGTGCGAAAAAGTAAAAACCGGAGACCTGATAAACAATTTCCAAATGGCATTGCAGAAGTGTCATAGGGGTTGGATAATCATAACACAACAATAGAATATATTCATTATTTAATTAGCCAATCCTCCGCAAATACATCCACTTTACAGGGACTTTGACTTTAGTCCCAGAATTAGGCCTGAATAGAGGCAGATAAATGGAGACAAGACATGGAGACACAATGCGACACCAAAAGATCAGTCCTCTTCTTATCAGTTGTTTAATGAATCATATGAAGTGTTTATAAATGCAAAAGTGCAAACAGGTGAGTGCAGCAGCAGGTTGTATTGACATGTGATTGCAGAACAAGCACTGGGGGCATAGGCCTCATTTCTCCCCATCCCCTCAGAGCAAAATGGCCCCCATTGAGGGGAAAAAAATGAATCTTCAGGTCCCCCTTCACCGATACTAGTGGGACCCATGAGCACCCTTGATCCCTGGAGCCATTTTTTTTTTAATAAATGGTCTCCTTAATTGTAATGGCATATGATTTATACTACCCCTAATGGTATTTGTGATTTCTGTTCCTTTCTTCCACATGTTACATGGCTACTTTTGTATGTCATGTAGCAGGATGTGATCCTCGGCCATTTTGGCTAGGACCAGGTGTGGTGTAATTGCTGCATCTGGTCTGGTTGGAAGGAATCAGGGTCTCCTTGCTAGGGGATCCTGGGACGTTGATTTGTGATTGCCTACTGCTGTTTGGAGTCCTTGAGGCTGCCAGGATGTCTGGATTGAAGAATACCATTCGCTTTAAATATGCTGAGGAGGTTACTGGTCAAAGAAGAACCCTGCGTACTTTATGGGACAGAATTTTGGTTGGTCTGGCTGGGGTAAGTAAGGAGGAGATTTACTGTATTCAAGAGTTTCCTTCAACTGGGATTTATGATGTGACTTTTTGCCATCCTGAGAACTGCCTGAATGCATTTGAGAGGGTTAAAACCTTTGCAAAAGACCCTTTATTACATGGAATTGAGGTGTTGCCTTTATTTATGGGAGCAGAGAGGCCATTAACGGTGCACATGTACAACCCCTTTGTGGAGCCAGACATTATTAGAGCTTTTCTGTCCAGGTATTGCTCTTCAGTTCGTGGAGGAATTCGCCTAGAAAATTATGTCGGCATATTTAACGGCAAGACTAAATTTTGGGTACGCTTGAGACTGGATCCCAGTGGCATTGGTGGAGTTATGCACCCTCCTGGGAACTTTAATATTGGAGGAGCTAGAGGGTACTTGTTTTATCCTGACCAGCCTTTTTTTTGCAGGAGTTGCTTTAAGTATGGCCATACTAAGGAAAATTGCAGTGTGGGAAAATGTTGCAGAAACTGTGGTTTGCCTGGGCATGAAGCTGCAGAATGTCCTCAGGCACGAAAGTGTGACATATGTGGGGATACTGGTCATGTTATGAGGAGCTGCCCTAAAGGGCCTGAGGAAATGGCTAAGGATACGAGAAGGCTGCATGAACAGCTTAATGTACCATCACATTCTGGGAGTGGAATAGTTAACAGGAGTGAGAGTAATGCTGAAACACCTGCTGTTAATGAGGCTGAGCTGCTGGAACAGGAGAGGCAGTTTAAGTTTAAAGTGGAGATGGTGGAAAGATATGGGTTTAAGACTGTGTGGGAGGCTGAGAAAGGCAATGTGCCTGCTTCAGTTGTTGGACAAGTTGTCTCCCCTGTTTCACAAGTCAGTTCCTCCCCTCCTGCTTTGAGTGGCACTGCTAACATAGCAGAGTTTCCAGACACCTCAGCAAGTCCTTCTGATAGCAATGCTACAGCATCCTTGCAATGTCATTGGAGTGAATCCGAATCTGATTTTGACACCGTGTCTGGTTGTGGAAGTAGTCCTGCAACTGTTAGGAGTTCAGACGATCTGGATGGTTTTACCTCTGTAAATAGGAATCGTGGAGTAGCGACTGGTAGCGCTTTAAAGCGCCCACGGCTGGATGTGAAGGTTGCAGTAACTACAAGTAATCGTTTTGAAGGCCTGCCAGTAGAAGAGGGTGATATGGAGGTAGCCAGCCAGGAGGTGGTGGTGATGGCTGGTCAGCCTGTCTCAGATACTGGCATGCAGTCTGCTGGGTGTTTGCCTGGCACAGTTGATGCTACAGTCCCTATGGAAGCTATTGATCAGCCTGCTCAGTGTATTCAGACTGAGGGTGGTGTGCAGGGGGATTCGCCTGCTCAGCCTTTTTTGAGCACTGGTGATGTTGAATCCTTTATTGATGTATGTAGTGGGAAATGAATGTTGGCAATGTAGTCATGATGTAATGTGCTGCTTTCTTATAATTTGCCTGGCGCGATGTCTATATCTATAATTTCCCAAAATGTAAGGGTATTTAAGTCCAATGCCAGGAGAGCCGCAATTTTGGAAGATATTAGGGCTAAAGGGGGGGATTTAATTTGTTTACAGGAGTGTGGCATATGTGAAGCTCCTAAACAAGATGAATGGCCACATGGTGCTGCAATATGGTCTGGTTCTGCATTAAATAGAAATGATGGCGTGGGGGTATTAGCCCAGAGTAGGGAGATTTCCTTTGAATCCTATGTCATTATTGAGCAGGGTCGTTGCATTTTGGTTGATATTTGTTTTAGAGGGATTAAATTAAGGGTCATTAATGTTTATGCGCCAGTTAATTTGATTGAGCGCAAAGAGTTGTTTGAAAAGATTGTATATTTTTTACCAGGTAAAACACCTGTTATTTTGATTGGTGACATGAATTGTATAATTGAGGTGCAGGGAAGGCAGAGCGTTTGTACGAGTAAGGTGGATGTGACTGGTAATATGTTAAAAAGAATGATTGTGGATTTTGATTTAGTGGATGCTGCAAGTGTGTGTACTGGTGGTAAGCCATTATTTACTTATAAGGCTGATAGAGGAATGATTGAGTCTCGTTTGGATTATGTTTTTGTTACTAAAGTTTTGAAGTGTGTTAGTTTTGTGCAAGTGAGTGTGTCTTACTCTGATCATGAGTGTCTGATATGTAAGGTAGAATGTAAGAATGGTGTGAGGCATGGGAAAGGTGTGTGGAAGCTGAATGTACGGTTGCTTGAAGATGACCAAGTTAGAAAACATTTCTTTAAAAATTATGCTAAATGGCAGATGTGTAAAAGTGAGTTTGTGAATGTGCTTGATTGGTGGGAATGGGTGAAGATGAAAGTGGGTGTGTTTTTCAGAAGAAGTGGCCATATTGTGGCTCGGCGCAAGCGTAATAGGTATGAATGGTTGAATAAGAGATTGTGGTTTTTGTATAGGATGAGAGAAATGGGGCAAGAGGTTGCAGATGATATTAAGGCAGTGAGGTTTGAGGTGAATAAGATGTTGGAGGAGAGGGGTAGACAGATTATATATAGTGCGAAAGTTGAACATATGGAGAAGGATGAAAGATGTAGCAGGTTTTTTTTCAAAAAGATATGTGGAGGGTCTAAGGCTATGGATGTGGTATTGGATGATCGTGGTATGGAAGTGGGTGCGGAAGATGTTATGTTTGAGGTTGAGAAATTTTATAAGAAATTGTATGAATGGAAGGTGGGTGATGGAGATATGCAGAGTGAGGTGTTGAGTGCTGTTAGTGAAAAAGTCAATATGGGTGATTGTGATTTATTATTGAATGATATGTCTGAGGATGAGGTGAAAGATGTATTGAAGAGCATGGGGAGGAATAAATCTCCTGGTAAGGATGGTTTGCCTGTTGAATTTTATATGAGTATGTGGGATGTTGTGAAAGTTGATTTGGTTGAAGTCATGCGTTATATTTTTGTGAATGGCCAGATGAATGATTCTATGAAAGAAGGTGTGGTTGTTTTAATTCATAAAAAAGGTGATAGGCGGTGTTTGGCAAATTGGAGGCCTATTACACTATTGAACTCCGATTATAAGTTGTTTGCAAAGCTGATAGCATGTCGTATGAGAGTGGTTATTAGTCAGGTGATTGGTGAGGAGCAGGTATGTGCGGTCCCAGGACGTCGTATGCATGATAATTTAATGTTGTTGCGTGATATGATAGGTGATTGTCTAGTAAGAAAGCAGAAGATGTATGTGATGGCGCTTGATTTCGAAAAAGCATATGATAGAGTGTCTCATGTATTTATGTTTAATGTTCTGGTGCGGATGGGTTTTCCTGGGGAGTTTGTGAATAAGATTAGATGTTTGTATGCAGGTGCTTGTAGTAGATTGTTGGTGAATGGGTATTTGAGTGAGCATGTTAGTATTGAGTCTGGGGTACGTCAGGGTTGTCCTTTGTCTCCTATTATGTTCATTTGTGTGCTTGAGCCTTTGTTATGTATGTTGCGTAGGGATAAGGTTGTTAGAGGTTTTTTGGTGCCTGGAAGTAATGGGAGATGTGTGAAAACACTAGCTTATATGGATGATGTGGTTGTTGTGGGTGGAAGTAAGGTTACTTTGGACAGAGCAAAATTATTAATACAGTTGTTTTGTGGGGCATCTGCCTTTAAGGTTAATTGGGACAAGTCCAAAGTGAAAGGGTTTGGGGACAGTAGTGTGAGGGATAGTCAGATGGAGTGTGTGTCAGGTGGGATAAAGGTGTTAGGGGTTATTTTTGATGAGTGTCTGAATGGTAAGGAAAGTTGGGATGAAGTAGGGAGGAAAGTGGCTAAAAAGCTTAACTTTTGGAATTTAAGAAAATTGACTATGTTTGGGAAGGTTCTAATTATTAAAGCAGTGGTGTTACCTATGTTATTGCATATTGCAAATGTGTTTCCGCCAGGTTCCCGGGGTGTGAGGAAGATTAATAGAATGCTGTTTCTTTTCTTTTGGGGATGTAAGATGGAGCGTCTGAAACGTGAACATGTGATGAAAGAGTGGCAGAATGGAGGTATGAGGTTTCCAAATTTAGAAGTGTATTTTGGGTTGAATTATATTGCTCAAGTTTTGAGATTGATGGAGATTGATAGTAAGGCTGCTTATATGATGAAATATATGGCTGGTTGGATGATGTGTGGCTTGAAGTGGCGTGTCAGGGAAAATGCAGTGCCAATGGCGTTTAGAGTGTGTAATTGGTATAGTGTGATTGAAGTGTTTGTGAGGAAATTTGATTTATTAGGGGTGAGTGTGAAGGACTTCAGAGAAAGGAAGAATGTTATTAAAATGTTGAAGGGGCGTGAGGAGGTTTGTCTTATTGATGGTTTGACTTCCACAGATAGTGTGAGAACATGGAAGATGATTAATGTGAGTGGTTTGAATAATAGACAGAGGGAGGTGGTATGGATGAAGCTTCATGGTGTGTTGTCTGTGAGACAAGTGCTGTTGAAAAGACATTTGGTTTTGTCAGAAGAGTGTCCACGGGAAGGGTGTAGAGGTTTTGAGAGTGTGATCCATTTGTTTTGGAATTGTTCATATGCACAGCGTGTGTGGAAGGATTTGGGTGGTTTGATAAAAGAGTTGTCTGGGATTCAGGTGATGTCATGGAAGGTGGCTATGTTTGGGCTGGGTGCGTGTGGTAGTGTGAATGAAAGGTTGCTGTGGCTAATTATGGTATGTGTTTCGGAAGTTTTGTGGGATGTTAGGAATATTTATGTGTTTAGACGAGATGATATTGATGCAAGGGAATGTATTCATATGATACTGGGGAAACTTTACACATGTTATATGTGGGATAAGCATGCTGGTGGGGGGGAGGATGCAGAGGGGTTGTGGAAACATAGGAAATGGAAAGAAATTGTTTGTTTAAGTTAGCTGGGGTGGGAGGAGTGCTAGTGTTTTAGGGATGATTTTTTTGTAGTATGTTTATAATTTGTTTAAGGGGTGGTGTTATTTCAGTGATAGTACTTATTGGTGTTTTTGTTATTAATAAGTTTTGTGGAAAGGATCTATGTCTTTGTTTGTTGTTTTTTTTTCTGGTAAGTTAATATGATGTACAGTAATTGGAATTTTTCTTTTGGTGGATGAAACCTAATGATGAGTTGTTAGATACTTCAAACAGTGGCTGTATCCCTTTTGGGAATGGAGAAGTTATCTTACACCTGAACGGTTTCAAAAACATGTCATGTAGCAGGATGTGATCCTCGGCCATTTTGGCTAGGACCAGGTGTGGTGTAATTGCTGCATCTGGTCTGGTTGGAAGGAATCAGGGTCTCCTTGCTAGGGGATCCTGGGACGTTGATTTGTGATTGCCTACTGCTGTTTGGAGTCCTTGAGGCTGCCAGGATGTCTGGATTGAAGAATACTATTCGCTTTAAATATGCTGAGGAGGTTACTGGTCAAAGAAGAACCCTGCGTACTTTATGGGACAGAATTTTGGTTGGTCTGGCTGAGGTAAGTAAGGAGGAGATTTACTGTATTCAAGAGTTTCCTTCAACTGGGATTTATGATGTGACTTTTTGCCATCCTGAGAACTGCCTGAATGCATTTGAGAGGGTTAAAACCTTTGCAAAAGACCCTTTATTACATGGAATTGAGGTGTTGCCTTTATTTATGGGAGCAGAGAGGCCATTAACGGTGCACATGTACAACCCCTTTGTGGAGCCAGACATTATTAGAGCTTTTCTGTCCAGGTATTGCTCTTCAGTTCGTGGAGGAATTCGCCTAGAAAATTATGTCGGCATATTTAACGGCAAGACTAAATTTTGGGTACGCTTGAGACTGGACCCCAGTGGCATTGGTGGAGTTATGCACCCTCCTGGGAACTTTAATATTGGAGGAGCTAGAGGGTACTTGTTTTATCCTGACCAGCCTTTTTTTTGCAGGAGTTGCTTTAAGTATGGCCATACTAAGGAAAATTGCAGTGTGGGAAAATGTTGCAGAAACTGTGGTTTGCCTGGGCATGAAGCTGCAGAATGTCCTCAGGCACGAAAGTGTGACATATGTGGGGATACTGGTCATGTTATGAGGAGCTGCCCTAAAGGGCCTGAGGAAATGGCTAAGGATACGAGAAGGCTGCATGAACAGCTTAATGTACCATCACATTCTGGGAGTGGAATAGTTAACAGGAGTGAGAGTAATGCTGAAACACCTGCTGTTAATGAGGCTGAGCTGCTGGAACAGGAGAGGCAGTTTAAGTTTAAAGTGGAGATGGTGGAAAGATATGGGTTTAAGACTGTGTGGGAGGCTGAGAAAGGCAATGTGCCTGCTTCAGTTGTTGGACAAGTTGTCTCCCCTGTTTCACAAGTCAGTTCCTCCCCTCCTGCTTTGAGTGGCACTGCTAACATAGCAGAGTTTCCAGACACCTCAGCAAGTCCTTCTGATAGCAATGCTACAGCATCCTTGCAATGTCATTGGAGTGAATCCGAATCTGATTTTGACACCGTGTCTGGTTGTGGAAGTAGTCCTGCAACTGTTAGGAGTTCAGACGATCTGGATGGTTTTACCTCTGTAAATAGGAATCGTGGAGTAGCGACTGGTAGCGCTTTAAAGCGCCCACGGCTGGATGTGAAGGTTGCAGTAACTACAAGTAATCGTTTTGAAGGCCTGCCAGTAGAAGAGGGTGATATGGAGGTAGCCAGCCAGGAGGTGGTGGTGATGGCTGGTCAGCCTGTCTCAGATATTGGCATGCAGTCTGCTGGGTGTTTGCCTGGCACAGTTGATGCTACAGTCCCTATGGAAGCTATTGATCAGCCTGCTCAGTGTATTCAGACTGAGGGTGGTGTGCAGGGGGATTCGCCTGCTCAGCCTTTTTTGAGCACTGGTGATGTTGAATCCTTTATTGATGTATGTAGTGGGAAATGAATGTTGGCAATGTAGTCATGATGTAATGTGCTGCTTTCTTATAATTTGCCTGGCGCGATGTCTATATCTATAATTTCCCAAAATGTAAGGGTATTTAAGTCCAATGCCAGGAGAGCCGCAATTTTGGAAGATATTAGGGCTAAAGGGGGGGATTTAATTTGTTTACAGGAGTGTGGCATATGTGAAGCTCCTAAACAAGATGAATGGCCACATGGTGCTGCAATATGGTCTGGTTCTGCATTAAATAGAAATGATGGCGTGGGGGTATTAGCCCAGAGTAGGGAGATTTCCTTTGACTCCTATGTCATTATTGAGCAGGGTCGTTGCATTTTGGTTGATATTTGTTTTAGAGGGATTAAATTAAGGGTCATTAATGTTTATGCGCCAGTTAATTTGATTGAGCGCAAAGAGTTGTTTGAAAAGATTGTATATTTTTTACCAGGTAAAACACCTGTTATTTTGATTGGTGACATGAATTGTATAATTGAGGTGCAGGGAAGGCAGAGCGTTTGTACGAGTAAGGTGGATGTGACTGGTAATATGTTAAAAAGAATGATTGTGGATTTTGATTTAGTGGATGCTGCAAGTGTGTGTACTGGTGGTAAGCCATTATTTACTTATAAGGCTGATAGAGGAATGATTGAGTCTCGTTTGGATTACGTTTTTGTTACTAAAGTTTTGAAGTGTGTTAGTTTTGTGCAAGTGAGTGTGTCTTACTCTGATCATGAGTGTCTGATATGTAAGGTAGAATGTAAGAATGGTGTGAGGCATGGGAAAGGTGTGTGGAAGCTGAATGTACGGTTGCTTGAAGATGACCAAGTTAGAAAACATTTCTTTAAAAATTATGCTAAATGGCAGATGTGTAAAAGTGAGTTTGTGAATGTGCTTGATTGGTGGGAATGGGTGAAGATGAAAGTGGGTGTGTTTTTCAGAAGAAGTGGCCATATTGTGGCTCGGCGCAAGCGTAATAGGTATGAATGGTTGAATAAGAGATTGTGGTTTTTGTATAGGATGAGAGAAATGGGGCAAGAGGTTGCAGATGATATTAAGGCAGTGAGGTTTGAGGTGAATAAGATGTTGGAGGAGAGGGGTAGACAGATTATATATAGTGCGAAAGTTGAACATATGGAGAAGGATGAAAGATGTAGCAGGTTTTTTTTCAAAAAGATATGTGGAGGGTCTAAGGCTATGGATGTGGTATTGGATGATCGTGGTATGGAAGTGGGTGCGGAAGATGTTATGTTTGAGGTTGAGAAATTTTATAAGAAATTGTATGAATGGAAGGTGGGTGATGGAGATATGCAGAGTGAGGTGTTGAGTGCTGTTAGTGAAAAAGTCAATATGGGTGATTGTGATTTATTATTGAATGATATGTCTGAGGATGAGGTGAAAGATGTATTGAAGAGCATGGGGAGGAATAAATCTCCTGGTAAGGATGGTTTGCCTGTTGAATTTTATATGAGTATGTGGGATGTTGTGAAAGTTGATTTGGTTGAAGTCATGCGTTATATTTTTGTGAATGGCCAGATGAATGATTCTATGAAAGAAGGTGTGGTTGTTTTAATTCATAAAAAAGGTGATAGGCGGTGTTTGGCAAATTGGAGGCCTATTACACTATTGAACTCCGATTATAAGTTGTTTGCAAAGCTGATAGCATGTCGTATGAGAGTGGTTATTAGTCAGGTGATTGGTGAGGAGCAGGTATGTGCGGTCCCAGGACGTCGTATGCATGATAATTTAATGTTGTTGCGTGATATGATAGGTGATTGTCTAGTAAGAAAGCAGAAGATGTATGTGATGGCGCTTGATTTCGAAAAAGCATATGATAGAGTGTCTCATGTATTTATGTTTAATGTTCTGGTGCGGATGGGTTTTCCTGGGGAGTTTGTGAATAAGATTAGATGTTTGTATGCAGGTGCTTGTAGTAGATTGTTGGTGAATGGGTATTTGAGTGAGCATGTTAGTATTGAGTCTGGGGTACGTCAGGGTTGTCCTTTGTCTCCTATTATGTTCATTTGTGTGCTTGAGCCTTTGTTATGTATGTTGCGTAGGGATAAGGTTGTTAGAGGTTTTTTGGTGCCTGGAAGTAATGGGAGATGTGTGAAAACACTAGCTTATATGGATGATGTGGTTGTTGTGGGTGGAAGTAAGGTTACTTTGGACAGAGCAAAATTATTAATACAGTTGTTTTGTGGGGCATCTGCCTTTAAGGTTAATTGGGACAAGTCCAAAGTGAAAGGGTTTGGGGACAGTAGTGTGAGGGATAGTCAGATGGAGTGTGTGTCAGGTGGGATAAAGGTGTTAGGGGTTATTTTTGATGAGTGTCTGAATGGTAAGGAAAGTTGGGATGAAGTAGGGAGGAAAGTGGCTAAAAAGCTTAAATTTTTTAATTTAAGAAAATTGACTATGTTTGGGAAGGTTCTAATTATTAAAGCAGTGGTGTTACCTATGTTATTGCATATTGCAAATGTGTTTCCGCCAGGTTCCCGGGGTGTGAGGAAGATTAATAGAATGCTGTTTCTTTTCTTTTGGGGATGTAAGATGGAGCGTCTGAAACGTGAACATGTGATGAAAGAGTGGCAGAATGGAGGTATGAGGTTTCCAAATTTAGAAGTGTATTTTGGGTTGAATTATATTGCTCAAGTTTTGAGATTGATGGAGATTGATAGTAAGGCTGCTTATATGATGAAATATATGGCTGGTTGGATGATGTGTGGCTTGAAGTGGCGTGTCAGGGAAAATGCAGTGCCAATGGCGTTTAGAGTGTGTAATTGGTATAGTGTGATTGAAGTGTTTGTGAGGAAATTTGATTTATTAGGGGTGAGTGTGAAGGACTTCAGAGAAAGGAAGAATGTTATTAAAATGTTGAAGGGGCGTGAGGAGGTTTGTCTTATTGATGGTTTGACTTCCACAGATAGTGTGAGAACATGGAAGATGATTAATGTGAGTGGTTTGAATAATAGACAGAGGGAGGTGGTATGGATGAAGCTTCATGGTGTGTTGTCTGTGAGACAAGTGCTGTTGAAAAGACATTTGGTTTTGTCAGAAGAGTGTCCACGGGAAGGGTGTAGAGGTTTTGAGAGTGTGATCCATTTGTTTTGGAATTGTTCATATGCACAGCGTGTGTGGAAGGATTTGGGTGGTTTGATAAAAGAGTTGTCTGGGATTCAGGTGATGTCATGGAAGGTGGCTATGTTTGGGCTGGGTGCGTGTGGTAGTGTGAATGAAAGGTTGCTGTGGCTAATTATGGTATGTGTTTCGGAAGTTTTGTGGGATGTTAGGAATATTTATGTGTTTAGACGAGATGATATTGATGCAAGGGAATGTATTCATATGATACTGGGGAAACTTTACACATGTTATATGTGGGATAAGCATGCTGGTGGGGGGGAGGATGCAGAGGGGTTGTGGAAACATAGGAAATGGAAAGAAATTGTTTGTTTAAGTTAGCTGGGGTGGGAGGAGTGCTAGTGTTTTAGGGATGATTTTTTTGTAGTATGTTTATAATTTGTTTAAGGGGTGGTGTTATTTCAGTGATAGTACTTATTGGTGTTTTTGTTATTAATAAGTTTTGTGGAAAGGATCTATGTCTTTGTTTGTTGTTTTTTTTTTCTGGTAAGTTAATATGATGTACAGTAATTGGAATTTTTCTTTTGGTGGATGAAACCTAATGATGAGTTGTTAGATACTTCAAACAGTGGCTGTATCCCTTTTGGGAATGGAGAAGTTATCTTACACCTGAACGGTTTCAAAAAAAAAAAAAAAAAAATGTAGCAGGATGTGATCCTCGGCCATTTTGGCTAGGACCAGGTGTGGTGTAATTGCTGCATCTGGTCTGGTTGGAAGGAATCAGGGTCTCCTTGCTAGGGGATCCTGGGACGTTGATTTGTGATTGCCTACTGCTGTTTGGAGTCCTTGAGGCTGCCAGGATGTCTGGATTGAAGAATACCATTCGCTTTAAATATGCTGAGGAGGTTACTGGTCAAAGAAGAACCCTGCGTACTTTATGGGACAGAATTTTGGTTGGTCTGGCTGGGGTAAGTAAGGAGGAGATTTACTGTATTCAAGAGTTTCCTTCAACTGGGATTTATGATGTGACTTTTTGCCATCCTGAGAACTGCCTGAATGCATTTGAGAGGGTTAAAACCTTTGCAAAAGACCCTTTATTACATGGAATTGAGGTGTTGCCTTTATTTATGGGAGCAGAGAGGCCATTAACGGTGCACATGTACAACCCCTTTGTGGAGCCAGACATTATTAGAGCTTTTCTGTCCAGGTATTGCTCTTCAGTTCGTGGAGGAATTCGCCTAGAAAATTATGTCGGCATATTTAATGGCAAGACTAAATTTTGGGTACGCTTGAGACTGGATCCCAGTGGCATTGGTGGAGTTATGCACCCTCCTGGGAACTTTAATATTGGAGGAGCTAGAGGGTACTTGTTTTATCCTGACCAGCCTTTTTTTTGCAGGAGTTGCTTTAAGTATGGCCATACTAAGGAAAATTGCAGTGTGGGAAAATGTTGCAGAAACTGTGGTTTGCCTGGGCATGAAGCTGCAGAATGTCCTCAGGCACGAAAGTGTGACATATGTGGGGATACTGGTCATGTTATGAGGAGCTGCCCTAAAGGGCCTGAGGAAATGGCTAAGGATACGAGAAGGCTGCATGAACAGCTTAATGTACCATCACATTCTGGGAACGGAATAGTTAACAGGAGTGAGAGTAATGCTGAAACACCTGCTGTTAATGAGGCTGAGCTGCTGGAACAGGAGAGGCAGTTTAAGTTTAAAGTGGAGATGGTGGAAAGATATGGGTTTAAGACTGTGTGGGAGGCTGAGAAAGGCAATGTGCCTGCTTCAGTTGTTGGACAAGTTGTCTCCCCTGTTTCACAAGTCAGTTCCTCCCCTCCTGCTTTGAGTGGCACTGCTAACATAGCAGAGTTTCCAGACACCTCAGCAAGTCCTTCTGATAGCAATGCTACAGCATCCTTGCAATGTCATTGGAGTGAATCCGAATCTGATTTTGACACCGTGTCTGGTTGTGGAAGTAGTCCTGCAACTGTTAGGAGTTCAGATGATCTGGATGGTTTTACCTCTGTAAATAGGAATCGTGGAGTAGCGACTGGTAGCGCTTTAAAGCGCCCACGGCTGGATGTGAAGGTTGCAGTAACTACAAGTAATCGTTTTGAAGGCCTGCCAGTAGAAGAGGGTGATATGGAGGTAGCCAGCCAGGAGGTGGTGGTGATGGCTGGTCAGCCTGTCTCAGATACTGGCATGCAGTCTGCTGGGTGTTTGCCTGGCACAGTTGATGCTACAGTCCCTATGGAAGCTATTGATCAGCCTGCTCAGTGTATTCAGACTGAGGGTGGTGTGCAGGGGGATTCGCCTGCTCAGCCTTTTTTGAGCACTGGTGATGTTGAATCCTTTATTGATGTATGTAGTGGGAAATGAATGTTGGCAATGTAGTCATGATGTAATGTGCTGCTTTCTTATAATTTGCCTGGCGCGATGTCTATATCTATAATTTCCCAAAATGTAAGGGTATTTAAGTCCAATGCCAGGAGAGCCGCAATTTTGGAAGATATTAGGGCTAAAGGGGGGGATTTAATTTGTTTACAGGAGTGTGGCATATGTGAAGCTCCTAAACAAGATGAATGGCCACATGGTGCTGCAATATGGTCTGGTTCTGCATTAAATAGAAATGATGGCGTGGGGGTATTAGCCCAGAGTAGGGAGATTTCCTTTGAATCCTATGTCATTATTGAGCAGGGTCGTTGCATTTTGGTTGATATTTGTTTTAGAGGGATTAAATTAAGGGTCATTAATGTTTATGCGCCAGTTAATTTGATTGAGCGCAAAGAGTTGTTTGAAAAGATTGTATATTTTTTACCAGGTAAAACACCTGTTATTTTGATTGGTGACATGAATTGTATAATTGAGGTGCAGGGAAGGCAGAGCGTTTGTACGAGTAAGGTGGATGTGACTGGTAATATGTTAAAAAGAATGATTGTGGATTTTGATTTAGTGGATGCTGCAAGTGTGTGTACTGGTGGTAAGCCATTATTTACTTATAAGGCTGATAGAGGAATGATTGAGTCTCGTTTGGATTACGTTTTTGTTACTAAAGTTTTGAAGTGTGTTAGTTTTGTGCAAGTGAGTGTGTCTTACTCTGATCATGAGTGTCTGATATGTAAGGTAGAATGTAAGAATGGTGTGAGGCATGGGAAAGGTGTGTGGAAGCTGAATGTACGGTTGCTTGAAGATGACCAAGTTAGAAAACATTTCTTTAAAAATTATGCTAAATGGCAGATGTGTAAAAGTGAGTTTGTGAATGTGCTTGATTGGTGGGAATGGGTGAAGATGAAAGTGGGTGTGTTTTTCAGAAGAAGTGGCCATATTGTGGCTCGGCGCAAGCGTAATAGGTATGAATGGTTGAATAAGAGATTGTGGTTTTTGTATAGGATGAGAGAAATGGGGCAAGAGGTTGCAGATGATATTAAGGCAGTGAGGTTTGAGGTGAATAAGATGTTGGAGGAGAGGGGTAGACAGATTATATATAGTGCGAAAGTTGAACATATGGAGAAGGATGAAAGATGTAGCAGGTTTTTTTTCAAAAAGATATGTGGAGGGTCTAAGGCTATGGATGTGGTATTGGATGATCGTGGTATGGAAGTGGGTGCGGAAGATGTTATGTTTGAGGTTGAGAAATTTTATAAGAAATTGTATGAATGGAAGGTGGGTGATGGAGATATGCAGAGTGAGGTGTTGAGTGCTGTTAGTGAAAAAGTCAATATGGGTGATTGTGATTTATTATTGAATGATATGTCTGAGGATGAGGTGAAAGATGTATTGAAGAGCATGGGGAGGAATAAATCTCCTGGTAAGGATGGTTTGCCTGTTGAATTTTATACGAGTATGTGGGATGTTGTGAAAGTTGATTTGGTTGAAGTCATGCGTTATATTTTTGTGAATGGCCAGATGAATGATTCTATGAAAGAAGGTGTGGTTGTTTTAATTCATAAAAAAGGTGATAGGCGGTGTTTGGCAAATTGGAGGCCTATTACACTATTGAACTCCGATTATAAGTTGTTTGCAAAGCTGATAGCATGTCGTATGAGAGTGGTTATTAGTCAGGTGATTGGTGAGGAGCAGGTATGTGCGGTCCCAGGACGTCGTATGCATGATAATTTAATGTTGTTGCGTGATATGATAGGTGATTGTCTAGTAAGAAAGCAGAAGATGTATGTGATGGCGCTTGATTTCGAAAAAGCATATGATAGAGTGTCTCATGTATTTATGTTTAATGTTCTGGTGCGGATGGGTTTTCCTGGGGAGTTTGTGAATAAGATTAGATGTTTGTATGCAGGTGCTTGTAGTAGATTGTTGGTGAATGGGTATTTGAGTGAGCATGTTAGTATTGAGTCTGGGGTACGTCAGGGTTGTCCTTTGTCTCCTATTATGTTCATTTGTGTGCTTGAGCCTTTGTTATGTATGTTGCGTAGGGATAAGGTTGTTAGAGGTTTTTTGGTGCCTGGAAGTAATGGGAGATGTGTGAAAACACTAGCTTATATGGATGATGTGGTTGTTGTGGGTGGAAGTAAGGTTACTTTGGACAGAGCAAAATTATTAATACAGTTGTTTTGTGGGGCATCTGCCTTTAAGGTTAATTGGGACAAGTCCAAAGTGAAAGGGTTTGGGGACAGTAGTGTGAGGGATAGTCAGATGGAGTGTGTGTCAGGTGGGATAAAGGTGTTAGGGGTTATTTTTGATGAGTGTCTGAATGGTAAGGAAAGTTGGGATGAAGTAGGGAGGAAAGTGGCTAAAAAGCTTAACTTTTGGAATTTAAGAAAATTGACTATGTTTGGGAAGGTTCTAATTATTAAAGCAGTGGTGTTACCTATGTTATTGCATATTGCAAATGTGTTTCCGCCAGGTTCCCGGGGTGTGAGGAAGATTAATAGAATGCTGTTTCTTTTCTTTTGGGGATGTAAGATGGAGCGTCTGAAACGTGAACATGTGATGAAAGAGTGGCAGAATGGAGGTATGAGGTTTCCAAATTTAGAAGTGTATTTTGGGTTGAATTATATTGCTCAAGTTTTGAGATTGATGGAGATTGATAGTAAGGCTGCTTATATGATGAAATATATGGCTGGTTGGATGATGTGTGGCTTGAAGTGGCGTGTCAGGGAAAATGCAGTGCCAATGGCGTTTAGAGTGTGTAATTGGTATAGTGTGATTGAAGTGTTTGTGAGGAAATTTGATTTATTAGGGGTGAGTGTGAAGGACTTCAGAGAAAGGAAGAATGTTATTAAAATGTTGAAGGGGCGTGAGGAGGTTTGTCTTATTGATGGTTTGACTTCCACAGATAGTGTGAGAACATGGAAGATGATTAATGTGAGTGGTTTGAATAATAGACAGAGGGAGGTGGTATGGATGAAGCTTCATGGTGTGTTGTCTGTGAGACAAGTGCTGTTGAAAAGACATTTGGTTTTGTCAGAAGAGTGTCCACGGGAAGGGTGTAGAGGTTTTGAGAGTGTGATCCATTTGTTTTGGAATTGTTCATATGCACAGCGTGTGTGGAAGGATTTGGGTGGTTTGATAAAAGAGTTGTCTGGGATTCAGGTGATGTCATGGAAGGTGGCTATGTTTGGGCTGGGTGCGTGTGGTAGTGTGAATGAAAGGTTGCTGTGGCTAATTATGGTATGTGTTTCGGAAGTTTTGTGGGATGTTAGGAATATTTATGTGTTTAGACGAGATGATATTGATGCAAGGGAATGTATTCATATGATACTGGGGAAACTTTACACATGTTATATGTGGGATAAGCATGCTGGTGGGGGGGAGGATGCAGAGGGGTTGTGGAAACATAGGAAATGGAAAGAAATTGTTTGTTTAAGTTAGCTGGGGTGGGAGGAGTGCTAGTGTTTTAGGGATGATTTTTTTGTAGTATGTTTATAATTTGTTTAAGGGGTGGTGTTATTTCAGTGATAGTACTTATTGGTGTTTTTGTTATTAATAAGTTTTGTGGAAAGGATCTATGTCTTTGTTTGTTGTTTTTTTTTTCTGGTAAGTTAATATGATGTACAGTAATTGGAATTTTTCTTTTGGTGGATGAAACCTAATGATGAGTTGTTAGATACTTCAAACAGTGGCTGTATCCCTTTTGGGAATGGAGAAGTTATCTTACACCTGAACGGTTTCAAAATAAAAAAAATGTAACAAAGTTGGAGTTTGTTCCCAAGCCTAGTGTTGGATGGGAGCCTGCAGACCCTTGTATTCTAAGGAGCCTTTTGGCGCCATGGATGTCAAAGATGGGCTTCATGGTTCTGACTTGATGGGGAGAAATGAGGCTCATGTGCCCAGTGCATTTGTGCTGTTTCTTGAATGATTGGAGCACTCCCCTAGGTTACTTCAGGCCTAACGGCATGATGCTGTACTGCTGCAGCCAATAGGTTTTGCTTGGTACTGTGGAAAAATCTACCATGATCCAATACAGGGAAGCCTTAGTTCTAGACAGCGCTGTAGTGCATAACCACAACCACAAGAACATCACAGGTCCTATATATATATATATATATATATATTTTTTTTTTTTTACAGAAGCCATAGATGTATGCTCCAATCACCCAGAAGAGTGTAAAAGTATGCTGTGCAAATAAGCACCATTTCTCTTTAACCCACAAAAGCCAAAGACCCATCATCACAGAGCATCAGGGTGCACCTTAGATTCAGGGTCTTCAGGCTCTCTTATGTCTCAAAGCTTTGGGGTTGCGCTTCTGATTTGGTACTTATCAGACACAAGCAGCTACCTCACATAGAGAGACATTGATAATTGCTGATGAACACAATGGGTAGTTTAAATCATATACTTTTACAATTAGGGAGAGCTATTTTTAAATAAAAAATAAATACATGTATATATATATATATATATTAGAATTTGCAGTACTTATCATATGCTAATCACCAGTAATTCAATGCTTAAGTGTTAACTAAGCAGATAGATAGCGCACACATTACTTCATTTATAAGCATAAAGTTTAGCTGCAAAGTATTTTGCATATATACAAATTATGTTGCAGCTGGTATATTTTAAGTGTAAATGAAGTAATATTTGCACTGTTTGCCCACTTAGTTGACTTTAAAAGATTAAATATATGATGCTTAGCATATGGTAAGTATTATAAATGTAAACACATATACATTGATTTATAATGGTATTTGATATAAAGTGGTTTATAAAAAGATTATTTATGCTTTGTTCTCAAGTATGGTCAGCTCATTGGGTCAGAGCTTGGGCTTGTAGTTAGAAACTGCAGCAGTAAATTAGGAGCATGGTATCTAGGAGACAGCACTGCAACTCCAAACCAAACAGCAGATGCACCCCTGTATTTGTGTCCTTTTCTCCGATATATGTTTTTTCATTTGGCCTGGTTCAATTTTCCCCCATGCTTTCCTTCTCCTTTTTAATCTATACTTTAATTTCTTTGATTTAATGTTACCAAAAGAGAGCAGAGGATTTCAATGTCATTTAGAGCCTTGGAGTTATTACTTTTTTTTCAATTCATCTCTATGTTATCAATTGAACATATGCAGACTTTTTTCCCTCCCTCTCTTTCTCTCTGGGTGCATGATTTGTGAATGCACTGCCTCCTGCAAGCCTCTGCCACATCCACAAACCAACTGGCAGCCTTTCTTTCTTCATGTCTTGTCTCAGCAGTTAATCAGACAGTCTAGAACCTTAATTGGAATGTTAACAGTGTTTACGGAATGTTCAGGAGTCTACGGAATATTCATACTGTCCACAGAATGTTCAGGAGTGGCTGCCATGCAGTCACCATGGCATTAGAATGTAAATAGTCAGCTAGCAGATTCTGCCACTATAACAACATTCTTCTATGATGTCACAATCTACTGCTGCTTATAACCATTGCACTTCCTTGAAGAAGCCCACTTGAGGGAGACAAAGACCTCAAGATTCATCATATCACTGCTTGTTCTTGCAAATGGAGAAAATGAATGCCTCCAGTTGGTCCAAAGTCAAACAATGAGGAAAATTCAAGCATTACACACCTAAAATATATTTTCAAAATATGACAGAAATTATCTGAATAGTAAATGTGAACAACTCTAGCATATTTTGCCTCAATATAGAAATGTAACAAATATCCAAGTTGTTGGAAGTAATGGAGAGCAATTCATGCCTCCAACAGTTGTATCCATGTGGTTGCCCCTGCAATGGTGCGAAAAAGTAAAAACCGGAGACCTGATAAACAATTTCCAAATGGCATTGCAGAAGTGTCATAGGGGTTGGATAATCATAACACAACAATAGAATATATTCATTATTTAATTAGCCAATCCTCCGCAAATACATCCACTTTACAGGGACTTTGACTTTAGTCCCAGAATTAGGCCTGAATAGAGGCAGATAAATGGAGACAAGACATGGAGACACAATGCGACACCAAAAGATCAGTCCTCTTCTTATCAGTTGTTTAATGAATCATATGAAGTGTTTATAAATGCAAAAGTGCAAACAGGTGAGTGCAGCAGCAGGTTGTATTGACATGTGATTGCAGAACAAGCACTGGGGGCATAGGCCTCATTTCTCCCCATCCCCTCAGAGCAAAATGGCCCCCATTGAGGGGAAAAAAATGAATCTTCAGGTCCCCCTTCACCGATACTAGTGGGACCCATGAGCACCCTTGATCCCTGGAGCCATTTTTTTTTTAATAAATGATCTCCTTAATTGTAATGGCATATGATTTATACTACCCCTAATGGTATTTGTGATTTCTGTTCCTTTCTTCCACATGTTCCACGGCTACTTTTGTATGTCATGTAACAAAGTTGGAGTTTGTTCCCAAGCCTAGTGTTGGATGGGAGCCTGCAGACCCTTGTATTCTAAGGAGCCTTTTGGCGCCATGGATGTCAAAGATGGGCTTCATGGTTCTGACTTGATGGGGAGAAATGAGGCTCATGTGCCCAGTGCATTTGTGCTGTTTCTTGAATGATTGGAGCACTCCCCTAGGTTACTTCAGGCCTAACGGCATGATGCTGTACTGCTGCAGCCAATAGGTTTTGCTTGGTACTGTGGAAAAATCTACCATGATCCAATACAGGGAAGCCTTAGTTCTAGACAGCGCTGTAGTGCATAACCACAACCACAAGAACATCACAGGTCCTATATATATATATATATATATATATATATATATATATATTTTTTTTTTTACAGAAGCCATAGATGTATGCTCCAATCACCCAGAAGAGTGTAAAAGTATGCTGTGCAAATAAGCACCATTTCTCTTTAACCCACAAAAGCCAAAGACCCATCATCACAGAGCATCAGGGTGCACCTTAGATTCAGGGTCTTCAGGCTCTCTTATGTCTCAAAGCTTTGGGGTTGCGCTTCTGATTTGGTACTTATCAGACACAAGCAGCTACCTCACATAGAGAGACATTGATAATTGCTGATGAACACAATGGGTAGTTTAAATCATATACTATTACAATTAGGGAGAGCTATTTTTAAATAAAAAATAAATACATGTATATATATATATATTAGAATTTGCAGTACTTATCATATGCTAATCACCAGTAATTCAATGCTTAAGTGTTAACTAAGCAGATAGATAGCGCACACATTACTTCATTTATAAGCATAAAGTTTAGCTGCAAAGTATTTTGCATATATACAAATTATGTTGCAGCTGGTATATTTTAAGTGTAAATGAAGTAATATTTGCACTGTTTGCCCACTTAGTTGACTTTAAAAGATTAAATATATGATGCTTAGCATATGGTAAGTATTATAAATGTAAACACATATACATTGATTTATAATGGTATTTGATATAAAGTGGTTTATAAAAAGATTATTTATGCTTTGTTCTCAAGTATGGTCAGCTCATTGGGTCAGAGCTTGGGCTGGTAGTTAGAAACTGCAGCAGTAAATTAGGAGCATGGTATCTAGGAGACAGCACTGCAACTCCAAACCAAACAGCAGATGCACCCCTGTATTTGTGTCCTTTTCTCCAATATATGTTTTTTCATTTGGCCTGGTTCAATTTTCCCCCATGCTTTCCTTCTCCTTTTTAATATATACTTTAATTTCTTTGATTTAATGTTACCAAAAGAGAGCAGAAGATTTCAATGTTATTTAGAGCCTTGGAGTTATTACTTTTTTTTCAATTCATCTCTATGTTATCAATTGAACATATGCAGACTTTTTTCCCTCCCTCTCTTTCTCTCTGGGTGCATGATTTGTGAATGCACTGCCTCCTGCAAGCCTCTGCCACATCCACAAACCAACTGGCAGCCTTTCTTTCTTCATGTCTTGTCTCAGCAGTTAATCAGACAGTCTAGAACCTTAATTGGAATGTTAACAGTGTTTACGGAATGTTCAGGAGTCTACGGAATATTCATACTGTCCACAGAATGTTCAGGAGTGGCTGCCATGCAGTCACCATGGCATTAGAATGTAAATAGTCAGCTAGCAGATTCTGCCACTATAACAACATTCTTCTATGATGTCACAATCTACTGCTGCTTATAACCATTGCACTTCCTTGAAGAAGCCCACTTGAGGGAGACAAAGACCTCAAGATTCATCATATCACTGCTTGTTCTTGCAAATGGAGAAAATGAATGCCTCCAGTTGGTCCAAAGTCAAACAATGAGGAAAATTCAAGCATTACACACCTAAAATATATTTTCAAAATATGACAGAAATTATCTGAATAGTAAATGTGAACAACTCTAGCATATTTTGCCTCAATATAGAAATGTAACAAATATCCAAGTTGTTGGAAGTAATGGAGAGCAATTCATGCCTCCAACAGTTGTATCCATGTGGTTGCCCCTGCAATGGTGCGAAAAAGTAAAAACCGGAGACCTGATAAACAATTTCCAAATGGCATTGCAGAAGTGTCATAGGGGTTGGATAATCATAACACAACAATAGAATATATTCATTATTTAATTAGCCAATC